>OMLB01017755.1:0-11336 GCA_900302555.1 Myripristis jacobus
ACTCTGTGTTCCAAAGTTTTTTCCTTATCAGTGGATAAGGAGGCCAGGCATCCTGATCTTTCTTACAGCAGCTGCTTGTTCACGTGACACACGTGCTCGTGTCCCGCTGCAGCAGACAATTAGGACAGGTACATGACATCAAACAGAAGAGCGTCTGTCGGCTATACCCACAGGTCTGTGAGAGGCAGTGACGTCACCCTCTGCTCCCAGTTAGATGTCAAACCGCAGCAAAAGCTCCGCTGCGTTTAAGATTTAGAAATGCCTGGGAAAATGTAGCTTCTGTGGACGCTACCGCGCTATTTGATCAGTATAATAGTTTCACTACTTAAAAGCTACAGACCACGCTACAGACAAATGTAGCTGAACTAGTAACGTCGCTACTTGTAACGCCGCTACTGCCCAACACGGTGTGCAGGAGCTTAAATGACATCCCATTCTAAATCCATTGGAATTAATATGGAGTTGGCCCCCCTTTGCAGCTAGAACAGCTTCCACTCCTCTGGGAAGGCTTTCTACAAGATGTTGAAGTGTGTCTGTGGGAATTTTTGCCCGTTCATCCAGAGGAGCATTGTGAGGTCAGACACTGATGTTGGACCAGAGGACTTGGCTCCCAATCTCCATTCTTGTTCATCCCAAAGGTGTTGGATGGGGTTGAGGTCAGGGCTCTGTGCAGGCCAGTCAAGTTCCTCCACACCAAACTCAGCCGGCCATGCCTTTCTGGAGCTGCTTTGTGCACTGGGGCTCAGTCATGCTGGGACAGAAAAGGGCCTTCCCCAAACTGTTCCCACAAAGCTGGAAGCAGAGAATTGTCCAAAATGTCTTGGTGAGCTGAAGCATTAAGATTTCCCTTCACTGGAACTAAGGGGCCGAGGCCAAACCCAGAAAAACCAGCCCATAGCGTTATCCCTCCTCCAGCAAACTTTACAGTCGGCACAATGCAGTCAGGCAGGGAACGTTCTCCGGGCTTTCACCAAACCCAGACCCGTCCATCAGACCGCCAGATAGAGAAGCCTGATTGGTCACTCCACAGAACATGTTTCCACCGCTCCAGAGTCCAGCGGCGGTGTGCTTTACACCGCTCCATCTGACACTCGGCGTTGTGCTCGGTGATGTAAGGCTTGCATGCAGCTCCTTGGCCATGGAAACCCATGCCATGAAGCTCCTGGCTCACAGTTTTTGTGCTGATGTTGATGGCAGAGGAGGTTTGGAGCTCTGCAGTTATTGAGCCAGCAGAGCCTTGGCCACATTTACGCACTATGCGCCTCAGTGCTCGGCGACCCCGCTCTGAATCATTCTTTTACTTTTCATATTTCACATTATACTGCTTTTGCTTCTATACTTAGTTAACAATTTGAATGACTTTTAGTTTTACTCAAGTATTTTTCGATTACTACTGCATCACATGTAGCCATTCAATCAAAAGCTGAAACAATCACAGTGTAAATACAGTGTTTTGCCCAAGGACCCACTGGTAAGACACCCCAGCCCACCTCTGATGACTACTGATGACTTTTCCTGCACAGGACGGCCTCTCTGCACACTAGACCACTCTGACACCCTGCTAATTTCATTCTGATAACAGATTAGGTCTTTTAGAGGCTGGAGGTCGGGTGTAATAACATCTTGCATACATAAATGGACAATTAGGTTGCATTATTTAAAATGCATTTTAAGTTTCAATTAGCATAAATTAACATTTGAGAAGTGTTAACCACACAGCAGGGTAAGTCTTTGACAGTGAAAGCCCAAACAGCCTCTCCATTTCAATTTCAATATGCTCAGAGAATGCCTGCACTAGTATGTGAACTGGCTGATTTTCCATTGAATTTTGGCCCAAATCATACACACATATAAAGGACATTTTAATGCTATTGTGGCATTATATTTTCACTTAAATTTTGTCCATTATATTCTTACACACTTCATAAATACATACTGGTGAATATTATGATTTTTTTTGTGAAAAAAAAAAGTATAGACTATGAAAATAGTGATTACTTTGAGGGTGCTGGCTTAAAAGCAGAGATCAGACACTCCATCAGAGGGAATATCAACCTACAAATAATACCGTAACCACCAGTTCAAGCTTGAAACTTCAAAATTCAAATAATCAATAATCTGTTGTTGTTGTTGTTGTTGTTGTTGTTGTTGTTGATTTGTTGTAGGATTGATGGTGTAACTGCTCACTGTGCTGCCTCCTTTTCAGTTTTGATGGTGTTAAAGTGTCCTTTACCAACATAATGAAGGCCTACCTGCTCAGTCACTGGGCAGCTCTTCACATTTCAAGCACGGTTTTGCACAAAAGTCCTATGATTCTAGAGTGATATCAATGATCCAGTAAAATAGGCTTGACAGTTCAACTGTTAATATGGTTTGGATGTATAAATCACTGACTTCAGAGTTAAAATAAAAGGGTCTGAGTTGTCCAAACTACTGTAAGAATCTTTTAAAATCACCCTGTGTGCAAAACAATCAACATAATACATGAAGTCAATCTATTTCCCATGCAACTGAGCAACCATGTACAGTTCAGTCAACCAGTTTGTCAGCCAAGAAAAGAAAAGTCATCCATGGCTGAACTTTTTTCATGATCACTAGCTGTCAGCTGTCATGAGCAATAACTTCACCTGGCAAA
Organism: Myripristis jacobus; assembly: GCA_900302555.1. Taxonomy (NCBI): domain Eukaryota; kingdom Metazoa; phylum Chordata; class Actinopteri; order Holocentriformes; family Holocentridae; genus Myripristis; species Myripristis jacobus. Next base: position 2,636 of record OMLB01017755.1, read on the forward strand.
TGCCTGGCAAGATCTGCACAACTTTTATTGGAAAGACTACAGCACTAATAGCTCACAAAGAAAGCTTAGATCAATGCAATCCATCTTCAAGTGCTGGTGGCAAGATCTGAAGTCATTTATTTTTTGTGCCATTTTTGTCAGCCTCATTTGGAGATTTGGAAAGGGACGGATTGTTTTTTGAGCATCTGCAGACCAGCATAGGACAAAATTTGAATGAATGATGACATTTAACACTAGGGTCTTTATTTTGAATGTAGTGTCTTCCTGAACGTTGTCTGACTGTGTTAGCAGAGCGGGAATAAGATGAATACCATTCCTATACAATATGCAAGCCATATTCCAAAAGCATGTTCAGTTGTCCATGACTGTAAAAACCAAAAATGCAGACAGAAATTAAGATTTATCGATCAAATTTTCCACTGCGTTTGCCCACAACAATCATGCTGGATTCAACATCACTCTAATTACTGTTGAGGCATGTTGACTTTATTCCAAGTGTCACAGAAACGCTGTTGGGGAGTTTTCATGTCATGCTGTATGTTATCACTTACAGTAAATACTAAATAGGCGGTTTTCCACCCAAATTACTTGGGTAAAGTAGTCCATGGGACTACTTTTCAAGGAACTAAAAAGTTCCTGTTGCTGCCTGCGTTTCCACTGCAGTCTAAAGCCCTGAGAACATTAAGCAAATTAGTCCACTGATGTATGACGCTGTTTTACACGTCATTTTTTACAGTCATGATGCATCAGGCTATTTTACCTATTTTAACCCCCCCTTGTTGACAGATTACATCGGCCTTCTGACACTTTTTACAGTGTAGTCCTCCCCTGGTCCTAAACTGATCCTAAAATATTACGACAGCACTTCCTTGTATTATGAATGAAGTGGCACACAAGCTGAAGCAGCTGCTCTGTGTGTGTTTGACCAATCAGCAATGGTCATCTCTGCAAGCCCTACCCCAAAGTTCCTGTATTTTTTTAAAGTGCCACCTGCCAAGGAGGGAATTTTGCAGAGTAACAAAATGTCCCTGGAACTATATTCAGACCCTCGTCTCCATGGTTGAAAAGCAGACAGTTCCTCAAAAGGTTCCTGGTTCCTTGGGAAAGTCCCTGCAGTTGGAACCTGCCTATTGTAGCTGTAGTGTAGTGTGGTGCTTTCTCCAGGCAAAAATTGAAATGACTTTGACCATCTCTGCTCGCCTTGGAGCCTTGTTAAACATCAACTTGAAAAAAGAAGAAACTCCCTTGAGCAAACAACGTGAGGCTATAAAGTCCAAGCCGACATGTTGTTTCTGACAACAGAGCATACTTTGAGGTGAAGGGTGATGGGGGAAGCGCAAGAAAAGCGCTTTTAAAAAGTCAACCTGACACAGTATTTAAAAAAGTCAGATTACATCCTGTACAGTGTTAGCCTCTTGAATTTTGATTTTCCTTGAAAATTCACCTTAAGTAGCTTCAAAGTGGGTATTTTTTTTCCATAATAAAAAGTGTCACATCCATATCTTGTATCTACTGCTTGTAATGCTTCATTTAAGCTACAGCTGACTTGATCCTAGTGGGCTGATCTGCCTTATTCTGCCTCGTTAAAACATATTTGTACTTGTAGAAAAATTCCTGAAACAAGTGAAACTGGATTGGAAACAAGTCAGATAATCTCATCCCACTCGCAGATTTTTTTTTCACCGGTTTGAGCAAAAACACGATTTTAAAAAACTCAACATGAAGCACAATAACTGCTGAAGATGGACATTTTTGGCAGTGTAAGTAAAGATAATTATATTTTACCAGCAGATAAAAAACGATGTCCTTACAGGCTTCTTCATCCTCATTTGATCTGTTTAAGCCTATTTTTCTTCAGCAGTACTTTTTGGAAAGATAAGCTTGTCTAGACAGGTGTTTAACCACTTACCAATGGGTAAGTGGTTAAACACCTGGCATGTTAGAGATGTAAGGATCATTAGCCACACAGAAAAATCATCTGCTGCTGTTGAGGAATGAATTTTGGAAAAACAGTCGAGGATGCCGAGCTGTGGGGTTTCAGGACCTGGCTGAGAAAGCAACATCCTGACAACAACATGCAGGAATGTGCATAAAGCAAGTGAAAGGTCAAAGTTATTAGTGTTTTCCTTCAGGATTGTGAAGTGTCTAAATGAATCTAAATTAATCCCATCAAGTCTTTTTTTTTCCTTAAATTTCCCTTTAGGTATAGCTTCAAAGTCAAAAAGCATGCTTTTCCATACTGTATGAAAATGTCACATACATGTTGTGTATCTGCTGGTTGCAGCTATATCACAAGCATACTGAGTGAAATTTTCAAACCCAAGATGTCATTGTTTTATGGCTGCACCATAACATCAAATAGAAAATATGTGTATGTCTTGTGCATCATTTTACACACATTTCCCTGTAATGCGGTTGGACACATTTGTTTTTTGTTTTTTTATAACCTTGAGATCTCCACTAGATTTTAAAATAAAGTTGTGTAAGTTTGGGAAAAGCTTGCATTTGTAATGGCAAACCCACTGACGGCACTGGCAAGGCTGAAGTTAACTGTTCTGCAAGTAAAGCGGTCTACTACAAGGAAATTTTAACCTGTTATGAAACAGCCTCTACTTAATACCGATGCCTACATGTAACCTACAAAAGCAGACAAGAATATCAGCAAGAAGATCAGCAATTTCTATATCATTATTCTAAATGCCTGTCTCCGGTTTGGTGTCCTCGCAGAATCAGACGAAGCGATTTAAAGCACACCGACCGGAAGAGTCTGTTTACATTTCCCCAGGTTATATATGTCTATGCTGACTAACAGGACTGACATCTGACTCTGAGGCTCTATATTAATTATATATGTAACCTAATTTAACATTAATGTAGTTAATGTTAAATTAGGTTACAGCTTCCGCTCTTGTCCACAGGGGCCCCCAAAATCAACTCAAAATGAAAGGCCCTTGTAGTTGCTTAAAGCTACTAACAATAGCGTGAGCTTTTACTTTCATGCCTGTAAATCAGCCTGTCAGTAGGCGTTGCTTTGAAGCTCTGTCCATGTATTTCACCTACGCACGGCCCTTCTGATACCAAAATGAAAAAAGAGTAGTAGCCACAGACAGTAGGGAGGTCAAATATCTGGCCAGCAAGCAGGGAGTTCATAGTTATGCAAGGACCAAGCTGTAACGTGCAGACATGAGGAATGGTGTGTGTAAGTGGGAGAGCAAGAGTGTGAGTGAGGGTGCGTGTGTGTGTGTGTGTGTGTGTGTGTTACTGTATCCTTTCTCAACACACACAAGCACATGGTAGCAGTGCTGCTGGTGGTGCAGAGGCATTCTCTGCGCTCTGCGAGAGGTAAATTTGACATCCGGTCGTAGAATATGATTACAAAAGGCCTAAGAGAGAACGGGGAGAAAGGAAATTCCAAACGAAGCAAAAACAAGGTGCTGGCGCCTTGTGCCATCAGATAGAAATGGCGTTGTTGGACTTCAGTTTCCCTTCTTACGCACCAGCGCGCTCTCTCCAGCTTTTCTTTGAAGACAGAGTTTCTTCGCAAAGGGCAAAAGTCAACTGAAATCAGGTGTGTGTGTGTGTGTGTGTGTGAGTGTGCCTGTGTGCGTGTGTGTGTGTGTGTGCTGCACAGATAAACACACAACACACACAGGAATATTGGCGGCTGGGGTGCCTTTTGTTTTGCTCTCTTACATAATCCCCACAGTATCCAAGTGCAATACCATCGCTCCCGCTCCTGAGCAGAAACCTGAGATGTTTGCGTCTGCACAAACATATGGGTGTGCTCGCTCACACGCACATACACACACAAATGTATATGCAATTAAACAAACAGTGATCTCCCTCACACACAAACACAGAGGGTCAGGACCCCACTTTGAGGGGGCACTAGGCCTCTGCAGTACAAGCTGTTCCACAGAGGTGGGCTGGGGATCAGCAGTATCAACAGAGCTGCAGGCCTACTGTCCAGTCCACTGCTTGAATTAATCCTCGGACAATGGCTGGAGAGGCTTCCTTTCTATATCTGATCCATGTCGAATTCCCAGATGGCACGTAGGTCAGAAGTGTCAATACTGATTGTCCAGATTCTGGTCAACTGAGCAAATGGCAGACTTGGCTGGGCCATGGAGAAAGGACGTGTTGGAAAAAGAAAGGATCCCAGCATATTGGTATTCTCGCTTCCTTGCATTTACGCAGAAACAAACAGACATTTGCTTCATCAGCTGCGTGAATGTGGAACGCGGTACAAGAAAAGCAGGCCTTCTCTCAATGTGCCTCTCAATGCAGCTGTGAGGTGTGAAATAAGTCATGTACCACTTAAGAAGTTGGTGAAAGGCAACGATAGAGTAGCTGCAGTCCATCATCCATTACAAGTCCTACTGGGACTGTTTTCCTAGAAACACTCACTCAGCAGAGTGCAGATGTGTTTACCTTCCAGGCTTTCTGGCCTGACACAGGCGTCTAATAGCGAGTTTTGGACAGGCTCTGGCACGTACGCACCTCGGCATCCAAGGCCAGGCATCTCGCTCGCTACCAACACCGCTACTTGAACTCTGCGGGACCGAAACTAGGACATGAACGGAGACAAGCTGTAACACATCGAACTTTTGGAGCATCACATGCAACTGCAGCTGATAGACAGGCGTTGCTTGAGGGATGTGAGTGAGTGGACACAGAGAGCTGAAGAATCAACGAGACAGATAACAGAGGCAGAGGGAAATATTTGATACTTACTTTAGCGCTAATTATATCATAATCTGTTCATTAAAACCACCTATCTAACACTTGCGTGTCCTAAGGGTTTCCCAAGCCCAGCTGTCAGACCTTTCTCAACTCAGAAAGACTGCTTGATCCTTTCATTAAAAAAAAGAAAAGGCAAGGAAAATCACCTACATTTGTGATTACATGTTTTCACCTGACAACAGCACTTTGTCAATTAAAATGGTTTTAAGACATCTAACCTGCTACAGTAAGGAATGCAGAAAGAAACTGACATTTTAACTAGGGCTTGACAATCTAGAAAAAATCAAATATCGGGACATCTTTGACCAAATACCTCAATATCACAAATATATATATATATATTATTATCATATAGGATTTTCATCTACATGCCACTCAAAATCACTGGATTTGAAAGCAATCAGACTCTGAAATTGATGTCATCGCCCGATCTGAAGTTGAACACATGCTGTACAGTGCATTCATATGATTGGTTATAATCCAACAGTAACATATTAACACAATTAAATCATGTGGGGGGCCAGCAATATACATATACAGTATATTGCAAACATACAGTATCTTAAGCTGTAAACCTATCAGTAGTCAACATAGCTGGATTTCTTAGGACAACAGGCGCTCTGTTTTGCACATCTTATCTTCACTATGTCTATTGAAATTTGTGTATTGTTTCAAGTCCATTGTATTTTCCCAACTCTCGTCTATATCCAATTCTTTGCTGTTGCAAAGGCTCAATTTCCCCACCGGGATCATTAAAGTTTCTTTTAATAACACACTATGCTGACGACATATAGATAGACCCAGCCGTACAGCAGTTTCACTTGATCCAAAAATATCAAATAAAAAAGTCAAACCACAGCAGCAATATAAGCTTGTATATTATGTAAAGCAATATGGCATCAGCCAAGAAAGACCACAGTAGTATTTCAAGCAGGGTTCCACCAATATTGGTTTTTGAAGACTGATACAGATCCCAGTGGTTCTGTCAGTGTTCAATATCTTTAAAACTGAGCCAAAAATGTAGAAGTAGTCAGTGTGTCAAGGTGGAAAAGCCTCTGAAGCTACATTTAGACCATCATAAATGTCTCCACTGAAACCCTGACCAATAAAATTCTCTTTTGTGGGCTGGTAAGGGTGAGCCACTGCACCTACTAATTGGTATGGAGGACTCTGGGATCCATTACTGCCTTTAAAAACAAAAACATAATTATCTCCGCCAGGCAGCAGCCTCAAGGAGATCATGTGTTTGGTCTTCAGAAGAAAGTGGAGAAGCAGAGTCCCTGTTACAGCAAATTCAGACAGAAGTTTATCTTTCTGGCAAACTATTCTGACACCAGTGACTTTGCAACAAAAGAGTCCTACTTTGTGTGTCTCAGACTGCTTTGACCTTGATGGAATAAATTCTGAACAGATTTTCCACAACATTTGGTGAACTTGAGTTGCTGAGGAGCCCAAGCAAGCGGTTTGGCATATCCAGTGCAGAAGCTGAATACTCCGGTTTCACACAACAGATAAGATGCAAAATGGATGTGGGATGAATCTCCCCATCTCTAATGAAGCTTGGGAGATTTTCCACAATGTCTGCACACTGCTAAGAGTTATTATAACCCTGCCAATGACATCATGAACAGCGAAGAGACTTCTCTCAATGACAAATTGGATAAAAGCAAGACGAGATCCTCAACGTCAACACCTCGCCTAAATGACTTCACCCTTTGTCCTTTGAATGGGAACTGTGAGACTCATTGGACTATGATGAAATCATATCTATTTTTAACAGTAAGCAGTAAGTTTTTTACCCAACGTCTTTGCCTTGTGCCATAGGCCTAATTAGGGATTAATATGTCTCCAGTAATACATCAACGGTAGGCCTAAATTTCAGAGTTGAGCCGAATACTCGGATGAAGTATAAATCACCCAGGTTCACACCGTCAAAAAATGAAATAAAACCAGAGTAACGATCTGGGCTGCAAATAAATAACAGGCTGAATCTTGCCTTGTGTACATGTAACACATGACTATTTGACCACTAACCCCCCATAAACAAGCACACATATATCCGTAAAGGCAAATCTAATCAAATTATTTTCTGTGCACAATATGCATCATCTTTTTATTTACTTACTAATTTGTTTAAATATGGCTTTTCTTATATTTCAGTCAGTGACTTTTAAGAACATTCAGATCTTGGTGGATGACGGAGACAGAACCATCCCTATAGGAGTATATTTTTATGTATCTGTCGTCTGACTGGCTGATTTATATATACACCAGAAACTGAGCTGTTATTACATACCTCATTTCAGCTAGTCATGCCATCAACTATTGATATGATGGAGGCTCCTCCACACTTGCTGCACTGCACACTCAACACTGCACACACTTACACACTATTTTTTTTTTTGTTTTTGTTTTTTTTTAAAGCTTTTTAAAGCATGTAATACTTAAATTAGTCTGTTTTTTTCTGTGGAGAGTTACATGTAGGTCTAAATGTTTCAAAGCCTTTTCCAACCATGAAAGAATAAAACTCTACGTAAACACTTTACATGTGTAATTTGGTGGTCGAAACGCTTTACCTGATGGTTAACATAAGGTCAGCCTTGGCTGAATATTTCTGCAAACTAATATTCTGGCCTAATCTAAGTTTTCATTGCTTTTCGCCGCGCGGAGCTATCAAACCTGGCTCGGAGACTGTCCCGTTCCCCTGCACCGCCCCCTTCCCCTCCAGTGTGAGTCAGCTCAGTAGCATTTCAGACAATGTTTGTATTATCGTAAAGCACCCTTGACCAGAAGAAGGAAGGAGAGAGAGCGAGCAAGAGAAAGATTTGACAGGGAGAGAGCGAGAGGGGGTGGAGGGTTATTCTGGATCTCAATAGAGGCACGAGGAGATTCTTGGCACGGGTACACATGAAGTCGTCGCCTGGAGGGGAGATGGCACAAATGCCCCTGTTTTGGAGAAGCTGGGGGGTGGAGGCGGATTATCTCTGGGCTATTTCAGTCCTGCGGGCTCCGTCTGGACACCCCCGCAGGTACAGAGGAATGCCCCTCGTTAGCTAACAATGTTATTTCAGGGACCAGATGGCACAGGAGTTTTTTTTTCCCCACCTCATTTTTCCCCTCCATATCAACCTTTATGACAATATTGATGGAACAAGCCTCCTTGAGTCTTGCCCAGCTCAACATGTCGGTACGGCAGACACAAGCCTTGGAGATTTTTGTGCACAGTGCTGATAAATTTAGACAGTGGAAAAACAAGAGGTTGGAGAGCTGAACAGGACTTTGGGGGAAATTAACACAAAAACATTGTATTTCGATCCATTTCCTTCACCTTGGTTAAACAAATGCACCAAGCATGCATCCTTGGATGTATGTTATCATGTATGTTATCAGCCAGTCAGACCAATAGCATGATACAGTATGGGCAGCATTATCACAATGTTTTTGTGAAGATTCTCCTCCCATTTTCATTACAAAACTTTGTATAGCCTAACATCCCTACTGTAGATACAGTTTCACTATAAATGTTGCTGGAATCAGAGAATCCATGGCTAGATGGATGAGCATTTTCCTCAAATATTTAAGCTCTTGTGTCAGTCGGCAGTGGCTGTGCTTCTCAAAGACTGAACAATCATCTCTGGACCTTCACAACAAAATCCCCATGTAATTCACTGAATTAATCCCTATAAATGCCCACTACTCCATGCAAACCTGTGGATTACTTGTTGCTTGTTGGTAAATACATATCTACAGTGACAAATGATGCCCATGACTGATGCAGATTTTGAAATGAGGCCCTTTTAGATAATGCAACTATTGTGCAATTAGCTGCAAGTTGCAAAAGAAACTGTTGCAGTTGCTATGTCAGCAAATCCCTACAGCACATTGGGAATGATGATGCAAACCCAATTGATTATCTTCATTGGCTGGTTCTTCTATGAAACTATGAAATAAGCCAGCC
>OMLB01017755.1:28032-85942 GCA_900302555.1 Myripristis jacobus
AGCCTCCTGGGCTCTCATGAAGCAGCTATGGTGGCTCATGCAGGACAGCAGTTGCATCCTCACTGAATGAGTGTCAGCAAAAAATGTACACAGCGAATTCAGTCTTTTGCCCCCTTATCTTCAATTTTACAGCCATTTAATTAAATTTCAATTGCATTTTTTTTTTTACCCTGAACCTCATTTCTCATCCTAGAAGAATGTATGTGTATATTGATTTGAATGGACATGTGCCTACAGGTTTGAACATATAAGACAAAATGTATCGCTTAACTTCTATATATATTATACCCACTTGACAGAGTTCTTATATCTGACCTATTGTGTTAATCCATGTTTAAACACAGCTCATCAACCCGCTGGGGGAGAGGCTTCAGTCAGTGGTGAAAATCTTTCCATTCAAGTCTCTGAAATGCTTGGAGGTATGGAAACACTGACAGCTTACAGATATTGTCAGACGATGTTCTGTTTTCTGCGGCTATGTTCCAGCTTATTGTATTCCAGTCTATGAAGTGCAGATTTTCTGCCTTCCTTCTTTCACCGCTTTTTCCTTTACCTTCATATGGTTTGGTTTTTATTCTTGTGTAGTCAAAGTTTGCAAGTATAAAAATATTTTTTTAAAATACTTATTTCCAGTGTGGTCCTCATTAACAAACAGCATTGCAATACAATCACATATAGACAAAGACCTTCCAAAAAACACATACTGTATGCTGTACATGTTAATAAGTCGAGATCCTCAGATCCTTTATTTTGCACCAAATACAGGAACTAACCTGCTTTTTGAAAATACCATGGGTTTTCCTTTCAGAGTCAATTCCCTTTCTCTGCATCCTCTTTTACTCAACCTGCCTGCCTGCTTCTCCATCCTCACAACACATTTAGTGATGTGCTTTCAACACACCTAATGTCTTTCGATCTGTTTGTCTCTCTGTCCTTCACCAGTTGAAGCGAATCCCCCCACACTGTCTGGAGGGACTGAGAGGAGTTTACTCCCAGTTGGAGGTCTTTACCTGCTCAAAAAGCCTCAGCTCCCTGGAGGTACTCTCATTTGTAGTGTTTATGTGTGTGTGACATTATGAGACAAAGGCTAAGTGTGTGTGTGTGTTTTCTAGGAGCTTCTTTCGCTCTGTGGAGGCGACCTGAGCTCTGCACTGCCTTGGCTGGAGCTGCACACTCTCAACTTCAGCTACAACTCCATCGTCTGCCTTGACCAGTCGCTGGTGAGACAAACATGCACACACATGTTCACACATAGAGGCAGGATTACTGACTCACTGGCACTCAGTTTATATTGGCTTGAAGTTGCACACCTTCATTTTTTCCATTCGCTTAACCAGAAATCAGACTATCCCTTCATCCATGTAGCATAAGAAAACACCATTGTTGACTTTCTTAAGGGTGTGATCTCTGGCTTTACAGGAACTCACTTTGAGTCATGGTTCACTTGTTGGCAATTTGATTTAAACTCATCCAGTCCCATCAGTGGGTTTGTCACTTTTAGATTCCAGTGGATATTTCAATGTTTCAAAAGATACCAAATATGTCCTGATGAATTCTACAGAAACATTTTTTAAAATGATGCACAAGACATCTAGATATTTTAGATATAGTTAAAGGAGTTGAGAACCTTTTTTTCCTAATGAGTTGATGAGGTTCAAGACGTTCAAGTCAAAATTTGATATCCAGTAAATAAATATGTGCAATAATGTACGATTATCCTTTTTATTCTGAAATGTAAAAAAATCAATCAAACCTAATTTCTCAGTCATTATTTATACGTTTAAAAGTGAATTGTGAATGATTCAGTTCATTACGAGCATTACGATTCATTTCACATTGAAGTGAGAGCGATTCATTCTGTTTTTTTCTTTAAGCAGATCAATACATAATCTATAAATACTGCATCAAGCAATGAATGAATCACTGCACCTATACCCTATCCACTCTCACCTGTAGAGTTTACTGAACGTCCTGAAGTTTTTGGATCTAAGCCACAACAAGATTCAGGAGTGTGCTGAATTTCTAAAGGTAAGATTTGCACTTAAATGTACAATTAAACTTTCATTGTTTCATCATGACTAAACTGAAATTTTGCTGGATGCAGGCAATGTATGTCTTTTTAAATGAATTTACTTTACATTTTTGCCTCCCACCTCTTATGGCACCTCTGCTCACCCTGTTTTCTCTCTGTCTTTTCCTCGCTCGTCCCATTTACTTAGCCTCTGACTGAATTGGAGCATTTGAACCTGGGCTACAACTGCCTGCAGAGGGCGCCAACGTTGGGCCTGAGCGGCCGGGCCAAACTCCTCACACTCATCCTCAGGAACAACGAGCTGGAGACCATCAACGGTAAGATGGGCACAAAAAAAACATACACTCAGCCTTACTCATTGTATTTCTCGTCTTATACTGGTAACTTTTCAAACACTGACAAACAGTTTGCAGTGAAACAGATGAATCAGATCAGACAGCAGAGAGTACCCAGCCAATGACATTACAGAGCTGACAGATGTGTGAGCCAATCAAAACCTGACAGTGGGGCATCTTTGTCAAATAGGAAGCTTGTTGCTGTGCTGATATGCATACTTTGAACTTAATCTACCTTTAGATAGGCTTTCCCTGCACAAGTGTCCACGGCTGTTCTGTTCTTTTGGAAGTCCATTTGTTTGTCTTGGACAACTGTCAGTGTCCAAGACAAACAGTGACAAACAGTGGAGCAATGGGTGACCTCACACTTGTCTGTTTATCAGAGTTTGCTCTGGTGGGGATAACTGTATGTCAAGTTTATTTATAAAGCCTTTCATCATAAAGCATGTCTCAGATGACTTTACAGAGAATGAGCCGACCTAGATCTGACTAATCAGCAAACAACTGCAAGCCAAAGTGATGCACTGCAGTACGCAAACAAAATTAAATACAAGAATATAAAACAAACCACACAAACAAAAATTGCACACTGAAAAGACAAAACCTACCTACCTAACCTCCATAGCTTAGCGTCTAACCAGGACCAGAAACCTTTCACTTTTATCCAAGGCCAGGAAAAACTCCAAGAAAACTTTTAATGGAAAAAAACCTTGGGGGAAAGCTTGAACAGGACAGTTCAAAGAGGAATCCCCCACCAGGGTGGCTCAGTGTGAAAACCCCTGTGCTGGGACAGAACAATAAAAAGGGAAATAACATGGACAGAGAAATCATAGGAGATCTATGAATACTTACAGATATGCCATGGCCTATAAAGCATAATGTCCAGGTGTAAGAAAACATGTCTGTTTGGTATAGACACCAGCAAAAGTCACATCTTAATTTTAATAGTTTCTGAAGTGAAAATGAAAATTATGATGCAACAATTAGCATTAAAAAAAAATTGACTTACTATCTGTCAACATATTGCAATATGCTTTTTTTTTTTTATACCATGCAGTCCAACGCTAAAATCAAATGGCAGCTATTTGAACTACAGTGTTGCTTTTATTTTTTATCAGTTTATGTATGTGCACACACAGGTGTACAGGTGTGTATATGCTGTTTTGGGTGTATATGCTCTTTATTTTGCATCTGTATGTGTGCACTTGCATGTTGTTGGTTGTGTGTGTGTGTGTGTGTATGACTACACAGGCGTGGAGCAGCTGTCTTCTCTCCAACACCTTGATCTGGCATACAACCTCCTGTTAGAGCATTCTCAGCTGGCTCCCCTCTCCCTGCTCCACTGTCTCAACACAGTGAGGACGCACACACACACACACACACACACACACACACACACACACAATACACACACACACAGACAAGTTTAAGCATGTGGTTCTATCATTTCCTCACATTTCCACAAAGGCCCCAGGGGGCAGGTTATGACTATGTGATAACATCTGTCATTTGGAGGACAAATCTGTGCATACTGTTTAGCATGAATGGCCTTGGAGGGAATTTGAAATCTTAACTCTGGCGGTGTTAATGCCTTGCTCTAACCATTCTGCTGTACATAACCTGCCTAGGAGTTCAGCTTTCATGATGATTGGTTACGCTCACAAATGTGGTTTTCCTTTTCTTCAGTTATCTTTTTCCACATGCAAGACTAGCCCAAAGCTCACTGCAGACATGCACAGTGTCATGTTATTATACCACGTGTCCATCCTCTTACAGCTGAACCTGGAGGGCAACCCGCTGTACTTCCAGAAGACCCACCGAACCTGCACGGTCCGGCATCTTTCCCCGAAGGCTGCCTACCTTAGAGTGAGTGACAGAGGACACTTTTCCCGCCGGAATGGTATAAACTAATACCAAGTTGTGCAGCCATGTTGGTGTGTTTAGCTCTTTTCTCTCCAATGTTTTTGTTGCTGCAATCTGTGCTGGACTTAAGCTCCTCCTGCTGCTTCCCTTTATTGTTTGATAAGAAGCGCTCTACCCCTCTGGTTCCTGAAAATTTGCAATGGTGGAATCCACCAAGAGGATGACCAATCAAGGCAATGGTGGCACTAAACTGAAAAGGCCACAGACTGAGTCAACAAGAGAACATGATAAAAAATGTAACAAAACATGGCACAGTTAGTTTAGCTTAGCTGTTAGACTGCAGACACAGATCTTAGCTAAGTTTGTCCTTGGCTGGATGCTGTGCTGTTGTGATGTATACTGTTGCAGAGGGAGAAAGGAGCACTTTTGTGAAAAGATGACATACAAAGTTGTTTCTGCTCTCAGTAACACATGGACAACGGTTGGCTCTGGAAACAGCAGTTAAAATAAAATTGCTTAATACACAAAACATTGTGGGATAAAAAAAACACATCACATAGTTATTCCATTATATGTTAATAAATGGGCAGAAGGCCAAATTCAGTGTTGTTAGGGGATGAGGCTGAAGGGAGCTCCAGGCTGTAGTTAATAACTTTGATTGACAGTGGAACTAAGGAGTCATTATGTGTGCTCAGTCAACACAGTAGGACACTGTTTCGGTCTTTGTGGCAGCCCAGACAAGACACAGAGTTCATGACTTGCAGAATGTTGCCAGGTTTCTAATCCAGGCAGTGTAATCTGGTAAAGTAGAAGCTGTGGTTCACCCCAAAAGGCTTGATAGGAAGTACATCTTTTGAGGTCAGTGTGCAGGCCTTCTCTGTTTATTGTCCAAAGGGTGGTAGTCCTTCCAGTGCAATACCGGATTTTGTTTTTGTCAGTCCATGGAACCCTCTGTCTTCTGGAAAATTAAACAATGTGGTGATTCGTCATGTTACTTTTATTTAAAGGAATTCAGGGTGAAGAGAACTGAGAATTTAGCATGGACAGAGAAGGGGAGGGGATTGGGTTTTAAAAAATGGCTTAAAAATGTTGTTTGCGTGTTTTTAAATTACAGTTTTTTGTTTTGTTTTTTACAGCTTAGACTTGATGGCAGCCAGCTGTCTTCATCTGAGTTATCAGTGAGTATCCTAATCAATCAAATGTTCATCCCACTGTCGTAAATGGTGTGTTTTTGAGTTCACTTGCCAGGTTATCCAGGTGTTTGAAGCAGTTATTGTTGTTTTGTCAATACAGTCTACACAGCAAATATTTTATTGTTGTAGTATGCACTGACAGTACAGAAAGTTAGATTTATGTGATAATACGTAAAGCTTTAAGAGACTTAATGTGGTCAGATTTTCTGAAGGCTAACAAAAGTCTGACATTAGATGACTTCTATCTGCAGGTTCTGCCAAAACCAGGGCAGCTGATTGGCCAGACTCAGATCTCTCCTACAGTTGCCATGGCACCAGAGCGGGGTAACCAGGAAGTGTCCAGTGGAGCTGGGGAGCTGAGTGACAGTGTGTCAGTCGGGGAAGTGGGAACCGCTCGCATTCACAAGAAGAAATCCAGGGTAACATTATTCATGTTCTTCTTAGGTAGTCAGTTTGCCAGTATTTTTTGCATCCATTAACTTGTTTTAGAAACACCGAATTAAACTTTCACTACCACCTCCCTATTGAAAGAAACTAAATCCATATTCTTAAGTGATCCAGACGGTTGGACTGTGACAAACTGAATATGGTGTTGATGTTCACTTTTGTGTTTCAGAGCAAGGTGAAAGTGAGGAGGGCCAGCATCTCTGAGCCCAGTGATACAGATTATGAGCCCAGACCTCAGACCTCCACATATGGTGGGTTAATAGCACATGTCATGTGCCATGTGCAAAATATCTGCCAGAATTTAGCAGATTTATATTGTGTATTGTGTAAATACCATATATTTCTGATCAGCAATGCTTTTTAACATAACTAGAAACTTTGCTCCTTGGCTCTTGTTACTCAAGAATATTTTCCACACCTATGCATATCATTGTCCAGCTGCTGTGACTTGTCTCCTTATAGCCTTTACCATTGTTTGCTTTTAGTAAGGGGTGCATGATATTGACAAAATATCATATTGCGATATTTTCCAGGCATATTTCGATTTAGATATCGATTTTGATATTCATAAAATGCTTTATCTTTCTATCTGCAATGACTAAAAATATATGTTCAGTATCCCAGCAGCTGATTGTCCAGTAACAAGGATTTCTTTCAACTCACAATTAAAGTGACAGTGACCTTGATATTACACACTTTGATATTGCAATATTGATAGTTTTACGATATATACTATGAAAAACTACTTGTAATGTTTGACCTGGGATGCCCCAGTCTATTGGCAGGCTGTTGGTATCTGCCGATATTATTGGTATTGCTCCAGAATTATTTGGGCTGTCATTATTTGGCATATTGTGGAATTGGGATTTTTGTGACTTTTTTGAAGGTGTCTCTTAATAGAAATTTCAAATTAGCAACTGAGTGAAACTAACATGGTGTTTTCCTAGGGATGTCCCAAGCCAATATCAACGATCAGTGTTAAGGCCCAATCCAGGCAATTAAGTGATTGGGATTGGCTACAAAACACCTGATCAAATTCCAATCAGTACTGTATTATTTGCCTCTTCTGCCCAATTTTCCTCAGCTGTTGAAAGATGTGCTGCAAATCAGTGTTTTATTCACTTTAGTGGAACTGTATCATGCATAGATTAGACTTGGTTTTGGCAGGATCAGAAACAAAAAAAGCTCTTTGAGACATATATTTTGCTTAAAAATACTCAATTATTATGAGATAATCATGCCTGAAAAGCTTAATCTTTTTTGCACTTGCATTTGTACCACAGTTTTTATAAAAACGCATGTTGGTATCAGACATTGAATATCAGTATTAGCCTCGTAAAAACATGTCTTTATAGGTGAATTAAGCATATTCTGCTACACTGATCACTTGCTTGGGATGAGCATCCATCAGTTGAATGCTTGAAATGTAAAAGTCAATATATTGCCTCTCCTCTAGATATAGTCCTCCCCCACCAACAGGAGATTGAGCGCATGGCGAGCTTCAGAGACCAGCTAGGTGAGGATTGGCTGCGGTACCAACACCATCTAGATGGAGCGCCGCCCTCTGCCCTCACAGCCCCTGCCAGCACCAACCAGCCAGCCCCTCACAGTCAAATCCTCCCCAATGGCCTCAGTGCCACCTCACGTCCATCCACCAGCCCCAGGCCCTCGCCCTCTCCATCGCCCCTGGAGGTCCCGAACATCCTCCCCCCGCCACTGCTCTCCTCAGAGACCAGGGTGGAAACCTCTGATGGGGATGCTGACCAGGAGACGGAGTCCACCTTACAGTGGCCCGGCCAGAGCCCCGGGCACACCGAGTCCACCTTGGAGAGCAGCATGGGTGTCAGCCAAGTAGCGGAGGGTCAGGAGTCCCAGAGGCCAGGTAGAACAGAGAGCGGCAGCACCAAGGAGGAAGAGGAAGAGGAAGACCTGGGAGGTACTGAAAAAGGGAACAGAGATTTAAAAAAAACAAAGCAGGGGATTTTTTTTTTTTCAGAGCTTGCCTGGTCTTTTTTACTGCTGCACTGTGTACTATTGTCACGATACCAGAGTGCATCCAGACCTGCAGAGTGTGCACACATGCAGATTGGAATAATTACATGACGAAGAAATAGAGGGAAGATTGGAAAAGAGAAAGTGTCGGTTTGGCTCTTTACAGTGGACAGCAGCAATCAGCACCAAAATCAACAAACAAAAATCAAACAGCTGAAAACAAAGGAGCGGCGTCAAGCATTCCACCCTGTCCACTGAACTAAACCCTTGTCCACCTAAAGTGGTTGATGAAATGGGACCAGTCTGCACAAAGACCCCAAAATAAAAGCTTTATTAGCAAGGCAGAAAATCAAGATCATTCACAGAAATAAGATCATTAGCTAAAATGATTTATTTGAAAGAGTTCTGATGTTAAGGAGAGCTAGTTTTGCAGTGCATGTAGTGGATACGACAGGTTTAGATTAGTATATTAAACAGTGTAGATAATATAAGTTGACACTGCATTCTTTGGGAAACCCTTAGTGATTCTATTACTAATTGCGTAACAGCAGCTCTTGGTTCCAGTTTGGGCTCATGGGGTTTGAGCTTTCTGTAGAGATGTTCTCTTAGGAGTCTGTCTCTTTAATTGAGGGGTTTTCTTGTGAGGAGAAGTAGGTAATTATTAATATTGTGCCTCCAAAGTCAGTAAAGTAAACTCCCACCTACAGTTACCACAGACTGCTGCTTGTAACTAGATCCGAAACAAGGGACCATGTGACTCCTACTTTTAGATCCTATATTCTTTTAACTGACTCAGGCGTTAAATAACAATCAAGAGGTGATCAAACCTTTGCTGTACAATAGCTGCCCTAAATCTGTGGGATCATCTCCCCCACATCAGATCAGCTGAATCAACTAGGACTTTAAGATCCTCAAAACTCATTTTTACCTCTTATGCCTGAATTGTGCCTGTGTATATGTGTGCCTTGCTTGTTACTTTCTGTTTTTCACCATTTCCCTGAAGCACCATGAAAGGAATTTGTTTTCTTTAAAGGTGATACATGAATATAGACAATTTGACTTGATGACCCTTTTCTTTCTCTTTGTCTCAGTTGACCTGTGTCACCCTCTGCTTGTTGGGGTTTTATCCGACAAGGACGACAAAAAAGGGGAAGACGAGGAGGGGCGGGGGGAGAGAAGCAGGGAGGTATTTCTGCGGGTCAAACAGGGCCTGCTGCTGGAGGTGGACATGCAGCGAGGCCAGGAGCGATGCCGCTTGGAGCTGGACAGCCTGGCCGGGGTGGGCGCCACGGAGGCCACCTGGACTCAAGGGGTGAGGGGAGGCAGGAGTGGGGGGAGAGGAGGAGGGTGGGGCTTAGTGAAACTAAGATAGGTTTCCTATATAAGCTAATGAGGCACCCGTTTGCTAGCTTACTTCTGTAACATTAGTGAATTATACCCCCCTTTTTAGATATCAGTACCGAAGTGAACCAAGTAAACATACAGCATTCAAGTGAGTTTCCTCCTCAGCGTATTGTCTAGGCTGCCGGCAGTGGTGGAAAGAGAATGAAACAATTGTACTTATGTAGAAGTATTGGTCACCTTGCTGATATTTTACTTGAGTAGAAGTAAATGTAGTTGTGTAAGAGTCTACTTTCGTAATAGTGAAAAGTAGCCGATTTAAAATGTAATGGTATTAAAAGTTAGTAAGTTTGTAGTTTTCCATGTAATTCTAAAAAGATGAGAGCATAAACTAGATTGATTTAAGTGGAACATGAGAAATAACAAAATAAAGGTGAGGCAGGGCTTTATTTTACAGTTCATTGATTACCAGGTATTTACGAGAAAATAAGTTAGCAATCAAAAGTTCTTAATGGAAATTATCTGGATGGTGGATTGTAAGCACTGAATAAATTCCCATTAAGTATTTAGAAGCCTACTTGGGACGTACTAGTTTACTGGTTTAATTACCGTTACCTTGTCTGGCTGCTTGAATATTATATGGAAATACTGCCATGGAAATATAAATAAATGGGAAGAAGCATAGGTAGATAGAAATAAGTGTGTGTATGAACAAATGAGGGGTCTGAGGAGGTGACAGATGTTCTTTCTCTGCATTTTTCTCTGCATCAGGAGACAGAGAGGATGCTCCCAGCACTAGAGCTTCAGTTCCACTACATCAGCAGGGAGAAGAGGAGGAGATGTTACGTCATGCTGGATGATGACCCACAGCAGGCACTGCAGGTTAACACACACACAAGCCTCTTTCACAGTTGAATACTATAAAATTGACAGATTAAATGGTCCAGTGTAAGAAACAGTTTCTATTTTACCTTTCTGGTATTTTAACATATACCATAAAAACATCCTAGACACATCTAGCCTTTGCAACAAGGTCACTGCAGTTTGAGTTTCTACATCTGTCTAGTTTGACATTTTTTACCAGTCCTTTATCAAAACGCTTCATTTATAGTGTTATAGGGCATGCTCACATTTGCGGTTGTTACAGAAAATTACAAGCAGCATTTCTACTACTTGAGCCATAAATTGACACTGATTTGCTCAAATTTCAACAGTAGCTGCCATTCACATATAACCCCTATGCAGCAAATTAATGGAACAGGCTGCATGTGTGAACATATGCCTCCTCTGGGTCCTGATGGTTGGCAAGCATTTGATTCATATATGGATTATGTTGTCAAACACTAACAACCTGGAATCAGACACGCAGAAAAGAGCAAGACAGAAGCACACATCATTGAATCAGATATGCCTACTTAAACATATACACAGAAAGCATAGCAAGATAAGAGCACACACACTCATGCATGATCCAGAATGAGACACACCCACTGCCTCCGCATCTATGGATGTTCTCTGCTCGTCTGGTCTTGTTTTCAGGCTGCCCTCTTTAACACACACTCACTTATCTTTGTTTTCCAATTTGATGCCGGCAGCCAGCAGAACACTCTGTACCTTTCTTAGTACCTTGTTTATGAGTTTGGTTGTCAGGACCTATGTTACATCACATGTAATGTTAATGTAACACAGGATTGACTTATACTATATTGTGTAAAACAGGCTGATCTAGATAGCAGATATTCAGTAGCCTTAAATTTGACCTTTATCCATTCCAAACATTACAAGTATTCTGTGTTTCCCCCAGAAATTTATTCTTGGCGGGGTGGAAAAGCCTCTGAAACATTATTTAGACCATGTGTCACCAAAATTTTCCATTGAAACAGACCAATAGGTCTTTTAAGGTTAGATGCTCTGAAAGCAGGGTGATCTACCCTAGGAAACTCTGGGTTACATTAAGCCTTTAAGCGAAGAAACATTATTGAACAAAGTAAATATATGTCCACAGGAAATATAATTTCATTCCATCTTTTTATAGACTTTGGTTTATAAACTTTATTGTTATAATGGAGCTGTGGTCATGGAAGGACCTCAATTATATCATCAGTGGGCGAAATGACTGACCAGTGTACAATATTTAATGCAAGTATCAGTCTGTGAGTTCAGTACAACAGTTTAAGGGCTTTGAAAAAAGTTCTCTACTTTCCAAACAGAATTTAAGAAACCTTGTAGGCAAAGAAGCAATGATGGGAGATTCTGCTTCAGATTGGTGCTCAGCAGGATTTGTACTCATGTTTTACAAATGCACACAGGGCTTGACTGAAAGATATGCAACCTTAATCACCTTTAACTTGATCATAGATATAGATAGATTAGCATATTAGTGGCTGGAGAATCTGCCCTGTAGCCAAAATGGTGATATATCAATATGTCCTGCCAACATCCTTGAGCTGAACCCCTCCCTGCTCACCTGTTGCTCTAAAGGGTTTTGGCTAAATGCCAGATTATGCCACCATGACTTGATTGATGTGTTGCTCTGGTCTGATCTAATGTGTTCAATGCAAGAAGCTCTGACTGCATCTATGTAGTGGTCTGCAGCAAAATTTTCAATGGCCAAAGCACAGATTTTTCCCTACTTCCTTTTGTGTAATTATGTAATAAAATAAATAATAAACAGAATAAAACAAAAAAAATATATAATTACTTCGGAGGTTACCATCAACTCCCAATGATGGATGCAGTAATTCCCCAAGCGTTGTTGCTGACATGCTTTTTCTTTTAGTCTTTCAAATAAGAGTTGTACAGAAGTAGGAAGCTTTGAGCTGTTAAAATCAGCTTTTTTTTTCATTTTACACTTGACAGGTAGAATTAGGGCTGCATGATGTTGGATTTTTTGCTGATAATCTGATGTGCCGATATTTTCCAACTCTTTAGCCAAATGCCCATACTGAAATTTGTACATATTTTTTCCACCTAATTGCAGAGAATATTAAGTCTCTACTGTGGTGAAATTCACATATTATTATGGCTACTCTTATTATGAAGCCCACTGGGAGGTGCAGACATAAAATACAACACAACATAACAACAGGTTATGTCAAACATGCCATATTTATTTTTATATAACATTTTGTTTAAAAAAAAACTGTAAGATTCATCCCCTGAGACAATCCTGACAATAACCACAACCAGGACAAATTTGACCTATTTCACATATCGGCATGTCATATCGGCAGAAACTTAAATTTCGGGCTGATATTTCATTTAAAGACAATACTGGCTCATACTTATGACATGCTGATATTATGTGCATCCCGAGGTAGAATTGTTGACTACGAAACCAAATCCCATCAGCAGAGAACTTTGCTCAGCTGATAAGCCTGTCTACCATCCATGTCAGCCTGATTTCCCTGGTTGCTCATCTGTAGAAAATGTGTAACTTTCTGTTTTGTTATTGTGATGCTCCCATTGTGATCACGTGGTAAAAATGTATAAAAACAAAACTGTTTTGTGACCAGGCTCTCACCGACATGCTGTCTCGCGTGGCGGAGGAAAACCAGCATCGTGACTCGGTGGTTCACCCCAGCTGTGTTCGCCTGCAGTGCCTTCGCTGTAGGTCAGAGTTCATGCTGCAGGGAGAGGGGGGTGAAGACACCATGGGAGGGAGGGGCTGGAGGAGAGCTCCGATGCTACCAGAGGGCATTGAACAACTGGATGGGGAGGACCTGATGGAGGCCAAGTGTGGTGAGCATAGCAAAGGTGAGAGATCTTAAACAGATCTCAGAGATTTGCTGAGAGATTGCCTGCATTAACTTCCATGGAGCAATGAGAAATAAAGGCATAGTTATTCTTGGGTCCTCAAACATGAATGCATTTTGGAACATCTGTATCTCTATTTTATTTTTGAGATGAACCTCCATTGTTCAGTTGATTTTAGTTTGCATAAGTTGCCCCTGGAGCTGATGTAGTGTGATGCATGCCCTCAGTCTATATCTAAATCTTTTATGCCAAGATGGTAAAGACCTGCAGATGCAGATACCTTCACAGTCCTGACTCTCAAAAGCCTTTTCTGATTCATCCCTTTCAGGCTCAGATGAGTCATGCTCAAGCTCATGTACTATGAATCATCCATGAATAACATGAAAAAATGCAGTTGATGCATCTAACCCTCTCTAAAAAATCATGGCACTTTTCAACCTCTTTTCCATTGTTAATTGTCTGTGTCAGTTTTCTGTGCTGTGTAGATAACAGCAGTACAATATCTTGGCCACCTGCAAGGAAAGTTAAAGACGAGACAACGACAAGGTCACGCAAAACACAGAGCATGTTGTCAGTTCAGCACAAAACTGTTTATCATTTGGCGTTAAGGGATTTTGTAACAGCTCCGTGACTATCTCGCTTCCATTAGTAGTGAGCACAGGAATGTGTATTCTCTCAAAACAAAATTTTGGTTCCCGAGAGGCTCAAATGAAGCATCCCAGAAATTATCTGCTCTCTTTATTGCCAAGCTGCCTGTTCCGCTGCGTTCCCACCTCTGTAATCAGCAGGAGACAGATAATACCCTTCGCTCCAGCAGCCACCTCCCAGTGCTTCGACCAAACCTGACATTAAGACCTGCTCTAGCACGCACAGGCATCACACAGGCTTTGTTCAACAGATGTTTTGGGGATATCTTGGAACTACGCTCTTTTGTCAGTGTGCTTAGTCTGCCGCTCCACTGAAATTCAGGCAACACATAGCCTTTTCATCCACACGTGTCTGAACCGAAGCGTTTGTTTGCGAGAGAAACCCATAGCCAGCAGTTGAGCACTATTTGGGGTTTTCTTCCTCAGATGTAACTTGTTATAAAAGAATGAAGGCATGTTTCCATTTTGTTGCGTCATTAGTTCACTTGTTTGTCCATGTGTTAATCTTCATAACCACAAAATCATCCCAATGTTTGCTCAGGATTATTTTTTGAATAAGAATTGTGCAGGTTATATAGTTTTGAAAGAAACCAGATTCGTAGCCGAACAATAAAAGGCCTTTCTAAAGAGTCATAGGCAGCTTTTTTCGACAAAATGTCAACTTTTACGGACCGGAGATATTGAATGACAGAGTTCATATGATCATGAAAAACCTGGAAAAGTCAGTGAATTTTAAAATACCATTTTAAAAAGTAACAGAACTTGAAAGGTTATGGAACATTATAATTTTATAATATCTTGAAAAAAGAGGCAGCATCAACTCTGATAAAGATTGATTGACAAAAAAAGAACAGGGTGGAAGCATTGCATCAGCTTGTCACCACTTTGTAAAGAAAATTGTTTTAAAGCTTATTTTACCTCTGCATGTGAATATTATTCATATTTTTGTTTAACCAATTGCAAATTCTGCTCTTTCATCTTGAACTAGGATGAAAAACCCCCCCCATAATATAGACAATATAGGCCGACTTTCACAACATACAACACACTTTTTCAAAAAGAGGGCATACATAGCATTTTGGTAAATAACTTCTTGCATATGTAATTGTTTTTTCAGGAAGCAACATAATATGCCCAGAATGTGGTAGTGACCACGTTGTCCAGCTGGCTGGCCAACCCAATCCGTCTTGCAGTACGCCCATCCACGGTCCCTCAAGGAAGGACACTGTGGATGCATCATTAACCCAGGACAGCGTTGATATCAATCAGAGCAGTGGCACTGCCAATAAGGTCTCCCCAAACAGCTAAAAGTTTTCCTTTCTGTTGTGTTTAGTTTTTCCCTCTCTGTAGTATGTTTCTAACATCACTCAAACATCACTCCCTCAATCTCTCAATAGGAACTCTTCACAGACAGGCCAGTATCTAGAGATGCCAGCCTTAGTGGTAGCCCCATGCTGGAAGCTGCCACGACCATGGAAGATCCCACCCCATCCTTCGTCACTGCACAGGGAAGCTCCTTTTTCATTGGGGACGGTGAGGACGATA
The DNA here is from genome assembly GCA_900302555.1 of Myripristis jacobus. NCBI lineage: Eukaryota > Metazoa > Chordata > Actinopteri > Holocentriformes > Holocentridae > Myripristis > Myripristis jacobus. The sequence continues at coordinate 43,184 of OMLB01017755.1, forward strand.
CCTGGGCTGAGCGCAGGCTGTCCTACAATACAGAGTGCCAGAGTAAGGAGGATCTGGCTGGGAGCTACCACTACACTGATGCTGCCACTACACCACCAGAAGGCCAGAGCCAAGTCCAAGTCCAGCATCCAGAAAGATCTAGCTCTAGTGGTGGGTGTCTCTATTGAAGCATTTCACATCCAAAATGATCCTGTGTGCATGTTCTGGGCAGTTAATTGAATAATAGTCCATATTGCCACATTGGCGACTGTAATTTCCAAATCACAAAGTTTGTCGGCGGGTAATGGTTTCAAGACTAACTCCTCCCTCGCCCACAAATCAAGTTTGCATATCAGTGCTTCTTCCCTCCAATCTGCAACATCCTCTCCACAGAAAATAAAAGTGACGTACACAGCGTGTAATCACTTCATTCCAATTTTAGAGTTATATCTTTGTAAAACACATTAACTGTGGCATTTGGTACAAATTGTTTGTATCAGTTATATTGTTCATCCTAAAGATAGATTTAGGTCTTGATTAAAAGAGAGTACAGATATGAAAGTATTTGGAGGTTGTGGATAGTGTGTGGCACAAAACTTCCTTGGGGAGCACTACATCTCTATGACAGCATCCCATTTGCCCGCACTTCTTTGTGCCAGTTTTAGATGAACCACATAGTAACTGTGCAGTAAGACAGATAGGAGTCATTATTGGAAGTGATTGGAGAGGAATGAAGGCCTGAGTCCGCACAGAGAGGAAAACAGGAGAAAGAAGGAGTCGTAATAATAGCTTTCTCTATCTCTTCTTTTTTTATTATAGTTGTAGTGCCAATACCATGTAATCTGCCCTTCAGAAACCGCAGGCTCACCCTGGCTGCAACTTATATGCAGCTTAAACCACGGGCAGACACTGAATACACTTTTTTTTTTTTTTGGTGATACAGTGCACCCATTGTTGTGGAGCAGCGCACTAATTTTCTCCTTGTTTTGAAAGAGCGCTTTGTCTCCACAGAAGTGTGCTGATTCAATCTGTGTGTGTGTGTGTGTCTCTGTACACATACACCTTTCACCTTTCAAAAGAGCATAGGCACTCATCTGAGAGTTCAAGGGCCATATAATCCAAGTTCTGTTTACACTCTTCCCAGATGAAAGACAGTGGGATTGTTTTGGCCTCTGTGGGTCCTTGCCTTGTCATTTTTGATCAACAGTAACCAATCATAAATGTTCACATTACATCCAATGTAGCTATTTTGCGGTTCATTGGTAGATTTATTGCTCTGAAATACCTTCCACTTTAATGTCTGTTGGCTACGACTGCAGTCTGCTGCAGTAAAATGTTGGTCAGGTTTCAGGTAGGTCTGGAGAAGAGGCCTCGCATTTCTGACAGGAAATGGGCTTATGATTTCTTATACCAAGGCTTAATAATGTTATCTGATGAAATAATAGAGGTTGCTTAGGCTAATACATATATATTATCAGACATTTGAGCAAACAATATGTATTTAGTTGGAAGACGCTAATTTATTTTTATTTTAATGAGCCCTAATTCAATCCCAGTTCAGGAAGTGCTTTGCCGGTGCCGAGTTACAGGATTTTTGTGGGAAAATGACAGCATCATTTTTGGTACTGCATTGCAAAAAAATCCCCAGTATACTGTTGAAAATTGTATTTTTTGTTAAATAAGGTAAAAAAAAAAAAAAACAGTCTGCCTGTGGGATGAGATAATCCCACTTGTTTTCAGTGCTAATCAACTCATCTCCAAAATTCATTTCAAAAAATTCAGTCTAATTTTCTCGATCCTAGTGGATCTGCTTTATTCTCCCCTGTTTCAATGTATTTGTGCTGGCTCCCAAAAAATTCTTGAAACTAGTGAAACTGCATTGGAAGCAAAGCGGTTCTGTCTCATCTCACTGGTAGATTTTTTCGACATGTTTTGAGAAAAGCTTGGTTTTAACACTGAATATGAGACTAAATTGTTAAAATAGAGATATTTGCAACATTCATCGCAGCTTAGGTGACAGCCACTCTCAAAAGATGTTTGGTATTTATGTAAGACTAACCGTCCTGTTTCATTGGTGATATGTTTACAGATCAGTTGGACCTGCTCTCTGAAGACTATGAGGCGGTGGACCATCGACTGAAGCTTTTCCTGGATGTGGAAATCTTTGAAGAGGAGGAGGAGCTTCACTCTTTCCTCAGGGTATAAAGATAGGAAAGCATGGGTGACACCCACATGTCAAGTTGTTCCCATGAGGAATAATCAGGGCAGGAAAGAAATTTTTATAAAGTGGCACAGTGGCCAGTCCCAATGTTCACCAAGCACTTTTCTCTGCTTTACCACATAAATGCGACCTCTAGATTTGAAATTGAACTAGGCAAAGATAACAGCCACATCCACAATTCACCAGCATTTCAATGGTGCTTAGTGGTAACTGATCGCTCATTCCAGTGTTGGTGATTTGCCTGATTCTGCAGAAGAAGCATACTCACTTTTGCAGCACTAGCATTTTGCCAGTGGTGGCCGTCTGTGACAGAAGGTTCAAATTCAGCGAGAGAATGTTTTAATAGCTCTGTTTTTGTCAATTGTGGTTTTAAACATCCTTACAAGAGATCCCTTAAAGCTTCCATTCTATATCTTCCTGATGGCCAAGGATAGGCCTGAGGATTTCAAGTTAATAGGTGGTGACAACTTTAAGACCTACCACAGTATAGCTGCGGTTTCATCTCAGCCAGCCGAGATGAACTCAGTCAGTAGCTCTCCTGGGAAGCCATCCCAGCCAAAACGCCTTCTCTTCTTGTGTAGTTCTTTTGACTGCTTTTGTCCCCCCTGCTGTTGCTCGGCTTTCTCAGAGGCCTCTTTAATATGCAATGCATCTTGAGAGCTGCACAGAGTAGCAGCCTGTTGCCTTACTCTGTCAGACACCTGGACAAAAAGCGAAGAGCGGAACAAGACTGAGCAAACCACAGCTGGAGACAGGAGGTCCCACTCTGTTGATCTGAGGCGTGTTTATTTATCTAACAACAAGGGTTTCGCTCTCTTTCATGTGAGCTTTACCTCCTATGTTGCTGTTGTTGTAGAGGAAATTAAAGCAATGTCTCCGTCTACATGGTACCCAAAGAGCTTGTGAAATACACTCAGAGCTGGTATCAAATGTGAATAAGGATTGTTTGTTCGCTAGTGTTCCCATGAATCTGCTCTTTAATGATGTGCAATAGTGAGGTGGAACATAATACATGATACATGTTACACAGACCATGTTTGTCAATTGGGAAATGTCTGTTACATAGAATGAACATTTTCCTGTTACACGACTTGAGCTTGTTTTTTTATATTTTCAGATGTCCACTGTCAAATTTGGGGAGCCAGGAGAGTTCCCCTCACTCTTGGTGGTGTCAAACCAGCGAATCTACTTTTTGGAAATGACATCAGAGACCCAGTGAGTAAAGCAGCTTTGAAACTAAAAGATACACACACTGTTTTTGTGTCAACCTGATAGTGATTCTTTAAGAGCTTGACTTTTACATGGAAAGATAGTTATTTGCAAGCTCTATCTATCATCATCTGTCACTATTATTATCATCATTAAAACTTTAACTGGCCATAATTCAGTATACTGCTCCGTTCGACGGTGATGTTCCTTGTGCTGATGTTGCATCATTGATTGTATAGTTTTATAGACTCCTGGTGTATATAAAACTTGTATTTTATATAAATGCACTCAGTCCTTCTCTTAACAGCTTAGTAAATCCCTTGGAGAGTGACATGTTGTCAACCGGGTCAGTCCAAAAATAAACAAATCCTGTTGGTTGGGTGACAGTGTTTCAACAGGGGGCACCATGCTGCAGTCGTATATTGGGCCATTAAATGCCGGAGTGGAGTTCCCAACCCTCCGTCTAGGATGTGGATAATATTGCATAACCTGCCCAGGTTTCTGGGTCACATCTTGAGAACACATTGACCTCGGTGTGTCTTTGTGCAGCCCGTTCTCCTTCTCCTAGTTTCAGGCCCCTTCTTTATTTTTCTGTCCTCTGCAAGAGTAAAGTGAAAACTTTTCTTTTCTCATCAAAATAAGATCTGTTTCCCCGAGGTCTAGAGCCTGTGTTGTGATGGCTGTTATAAAGTTTCTGTGATTTTAACCCACAAAAACTGACCTCCGTGGTCATTGGAATTGTGCAAGGAACCAAGTAGTTATGCAACAGTATTATGCAGTTTAGATCCCACACTGATTTTTTTATTTATAACCCCTGCCTGTTGGTACAATAAGTTATTACAAGGTCAGGATGCTGATTAAACCTTGGCTTTAACAAAAAAAAACTGAAACATGAAGACAGACTAAAAAGATAATCGTCTAAGTAAGTAAACCTTCATTTATAGATTATTATTTATAGGTACCAAAGTGTGTCACACAGTATAGAACAGATCGATAAAATGCTAGAGGTGCAGTAGAAGCACAAATAAAAATTTAATGACATAAAACACAATAAAACTATCATATTGCATGTAAAAGTATAATAAATAAAAGCCGAACAAAAGGCCAATGAAAATAATTCTGCATTAAGATTTGTTTTTTTGACAGTTGTGATGTATTTGGCCTCTCTACAGCTTTGAGGGAGAGTGTTTCACAGCCCAGGGGCAGCAACAACGAAGACACGATCACATTTAGTGTTTCAGCCTGGACCCTGGGCCCCTGCAGAGGTGTAAGACTGCAGAAGTTGAGACATATAAATGGCAGCTTGACCGTGCACCGCTTTATAAGTCAAAAGAAGGATTTTTATAAACAATTCTATATTTAACTTGGAGCCAGTAAACGGGGGCTAGTGTCAGGGTGATGTGGGATCAGTGTCTGGTCCTAGTTAAAAGTCTCACTGCTGAATTCTGAGCTAGTTGGAGTTGGGATAGTGCAGATAGGGTGATAAAGGTGAACAGGGATTTGCAGTAGTCAGTTCATGTATGGATATATTTGTTTTTGGGTTTGGGGTTTTTTTTGTTCTCATTTTTTATTGTTATTTTTTTAAATTATTATTATTTTTTCAAACTTTCAAACTGTGAAGGTACAGCCAATTTGACCATGGCAATGTTTCTCAGTCAAAAAACTTGTCCACAATTACAAGACTGCCCAGACCCATGGCGCACCAACATGCATCCTACTAAACAACTCAAAATGGCTCCTTCACATGAACAGTATTGGTGTAACTAAGAGATTGCTGAAAACCTAATTTTTTACATGGATAAATTACCAACTACAGTGCAACTTCGTCCGTGAGTGAGTGACCACAATTTACCATGCATAGCCCCTGTTGGCTGTACTGCAGGTGCTGGGGGAGAAATGATGTGAGGATTGTTAGAGATGGGCTGAACTTTTGGAATCAGCGGCCCAATTTTCTGTTGAAATCTATTTGCTGTGTTTTCTAGGTCACTAAAAAGAACTTTGTCCTTGCAGTTCAGTCAAAGAAAGTTTTGTGACAACCGGTTCTTAATAGCAGTCTTGTGAAGTGGTGTGTTAAATACAATCATTCAGTCTGACCAGGAGACAAAGCTGTGTCATCCACATATCTATAACAAGAAAAATCTTAAAAATAGAAAATCATGTGACCCAGGGAGAAATATACCTGGAGGAAACAAAGTTGGACTGAAAATCGATCCCTGAAGACACAACATTGGAGCCTATAATGTTTGCATCTGTTGTTTGCGTGTCAACAAAAACATTTTTACAGATAATAATATTTGAAATTATGGGATCAGGAGGTGGAGCAGGGTTTACAAGCCTATTAATGATTTGGAAAAACCTTGTGTTTATGCTGATTCATGATAATTAAATTGGAAAAATAAGCATCTCTTTCATATTTAACCTTCTGACTCTGAGACAAAAACATCTTTTAAAAGCTGCTGTCGACCATCCATGGGGATAAATTTATAGCAGGAACAGACCTGGATTTTAAGGAGGCTAATTAATTATTATTTAGTTTAGTAAAAACTTGCAGATGGTCTGTTGAAGCAAAAATAGATGGTTGGTTTGTTTCGCACATCATTTCCTTTAAAAGAAATATCAAAACCAGTGCATTTACTATTTTAGACATGGATGTCCTCAATATGAAGTGAACTTAACTTAAACCAGTTGGAAAATCAAATCAAGGATGTGGCTGCAGTTATGTTCAGTTAAGTTCACGCACATGTTGGACTGAGTTAAAAGACTTTTGTGTTTAGAAAGTCTGAGGCAGAACTGAATCATCAACATGAATATTAAAAAATCCATAAATTAATACTCTAAGGGAGAACTGAGGATAAAAGCTCAGCATGAAACCGGTGTTAGTTTAAGATTCAATACACAAGGCTGGTTTAGCATCTGTCGTCAAGAAATTTCCCATAGTCTCAGGGCAGTACTCAAAATGCTCACCAAAAATGGCATATGCACTTATCTAGTTCAGTTTGAAACAATAAACTAAATACTTAGAGATCAAATCGTTTTGTCCATCCCAATGTGAACCATCTCAGTGGAGTATATACGGTCTCTGATCCTTTCCATTGTGCTTTCCCAGCAGTGGCCAGCTATCCGATTGGCTGCAAAAGAGGGACAGCCACCCAATCACAGAGCTCAGTTACCTGGAGGTGGGGCTGGGTTCCCAGAGCATCCACATGGAGTTTGAAGACGGGGGTGTGGCCTACACTCTCCTCGTACGGGACAGTTCACGCTGCAAACGCTTCTTTGGCATCTTGACAGGTACATGACATGACTGTGTTAGAGTTTGGACCGATGCAATCCAGTATCGGTATTGGGTGCCTATACTGGTATAATTCACTCTTCGGATATCAGACTTGTCAGACTTATCAGAGATCTGAGTTTTGTGAATTTCACCATTTGCTGGTAGACTTTGACAGAACATCACACACCTAGTGACTGATTGGCCAGGTGACCGATTTCCACATCGCGTCTGCAAAAGTCCAGGACAAGTCAACTTTTGTCGAGGAGGCAGGGGGTCAGGCATGTGCTCATCTCTGCCTGAGTTCTTTACATCCCACTTTGCCTGCCTGCACTGCTCCTCCACTCGCCTTGCATTGAAATCAATTAAGCTGATATCGCTCTGATATCGGCAGATACCGATATCAGAGCCCAAATTCAGCAGTTGGAATCAGATCGGAACCTGTAAAAAGTGGATTGGTGCATTTGTAGGATGAATGCAAGTGCACACTCTTATTTTTCTCATGTGAACAATTTCTGTGTCAATTCTGTCAAATGTTTGGAAAAGCACAGAAAAAGACAGCGTTCCAGTAAGTGGTATTTTCTGAATCTCAATGGAAAGATAAACTCATTTACTCTTACTGGCATGTACACATTGGTTACGCTGGTTTCAGCATTGCTTCTTGAGGCACTTAGAAGGAATATGCCACAAAATAGAAAAATAAAAAAACAAAAAACACGAGTGATTTGGATGAAAACAACTGCAGTATAATGCTGAATCCCTGAGGTAGGCCGATTAGAACAGCGTGTTCCTTTCACGTGCATTGTGCCACAGACCAAGAAACCCATCCTACTCCCCTACCGACTCATACTTTAACATATGTTGCATATCTGGATTTATTCGGTGGGTTATGCAAGCACATTTATGGCTACCCACACACATACACACTCACATCCTGATGCAAATTTCCATGCCGTCCCCCTTAGTATTAGGCTCACACACACTGTTCGTCCTGCCCAGACCAGCTTGTCAGCAAGGGACGGCCAGAGCCTGAGAGGAAAGCAGACTTTTTTTGGATAGAGTCCCTGCTCAGGTCTGGAATGTCTGGAAAAGTATGCAAAATGAATTTGACAATTTTCAGGTCTTCAAAGATTGGGAAACTCAAAAACAATCATCTTGGCAAGTATGGAAATGTTTTATGTAATTGTTTTATTATAAAAAAAGAGTGTTATAAAGAGTAATATATAAGCCATGCAGTCATTTTGCCCATAATTGCTTGCCCATAGCACCACTATGAGGATACATGATACTGAACAAAGACCAAAACATTGAAAATTCAGTCAAGAAACAAAGGTATGGAAAAAGTAAAGCAATTTTGAATTGTAACTTACAATGGATTAGATTAGCAGTTCCCTTTTGACATCTCACGCACATCTCTGGCCTCTGTGCCTACTTTCGATTTATTTCTATGCAACTCTCACTCAAGCACAATTGTCACAATTTAATTCTTTTTTTATGTGCATTGAAAAAAATTTCAAAAAGTGTCCCTTCAAAAAATGTCTTTTCACAACGCAAGGTTGTGCTTTGGACCTTCAAACTCTGCCACTCTATATTAATACCATTCTAAACAGATTGCTCTGCTTTCTCTCTCTAAAAGTGTTTGTGTGTGTGTGTATATGTGTGTGTTCATGAACCTTTCCTCTTGTCTGGTTTGACCCTTTGTCTCAACAGTGTAAAGTAACATTTAGGATGTATCTCTGTCACTTTCTCCAACACAAACGTTCCTTTTCTCTTTCTCTTTCCCTCACCCTGAGAGTTTTTCCTCCCTGTCTACATTCATCAACAGCCCATTCACTCATTTTTATTCTCAGTTGGTGAAAACGTTTCCAGATTGTTTTCAACATCACCACAGAGACTGTCCAGTTTAGAGCTGACACCTCAGAGTTAACAACATTGATGATGGTTTGCACTAAGCCTCCAGTTAGTTTTGTCTTATGCATCCTAAAATATAACGCCTGCCTAAAAGAAAGCGTGAAAATCAGTGTTGTAGTTATATGTGGCAGTGATTGAGTATTCAAAGTCCTGTCCAGTTGGCAGACAATGCTGTTTAATAGCAAGATGATTTACATGAAGATCTGGCAGACACACACCTATCAGGTTTTAAACTCTATGCCCCCATAACCCTTGAGGGGGAAGAAAAGTATTTGGCTGGTATGCTAACGTCTCTTTGCAAGTGCCAAATTAACCCCCAAACAGCTGTTGTAATATTTTGCCAGAGGGAGTAAGGGGAAATATTAACCATACCAAAACCTTTTTCCTGTTCAAGCTGGCTCCCGTCGTATGGATAAAGTTCAAAACCACAATTGGAGTGACAAAGGACCGCTGTCATTATGGAGTGAGAGGGGTTCACTGGCTGAGAGAGGGAAAAGGATGTGGTTTTGACTGGGACGGTTTTCTGGAGCTCACAGCTTCTCTTTGCTAACCATGTCTGGCATAACTTTATTGAAACATGAGAGATAACATGAGACTTCTGAAATCTCGACTCAAAATAAAACAAAAGCGAGCCTTGTCTAAAGTGGGACATGCTGTACATCTCTTTTGTCGGTTGTTGAGGTGTGTTGCTTTCTCTCACATGCATACATTTATTTTTTATTTTGATTATTACACTCTAATTGCGTGTTTCATCACTTCACTCCTGCCTTCACCCAAGTTTAGTGCATAGCGATAAAACCAAAAGTGCTCAGCATGAGTGGGTTTGGGACAAAGTACTCCTTAAAGACAACATGAAGTGAACTCACTCATGACTTGTACTGACTGGATAACAGGCTCTTAAATGGTGGCCTACAAAACAAAACAAAACAAAACAAAACAAATCAATTCTCCACACATCCCATGAAATGAAACTGTTTCTCTCCTTAACTGATTTCCTGTTTGTTTGCTGTTCTGAATGATCCCTTCCTATGTCATGTCCTGTGCCAACATCCTGTTAAGACAGGAAATGCATAAAATCAAGGACGTAGGAGTGCCATTTCATGGTGTCTTTAAGGTGTGACTGGTGTTTACCACCAAAGGGATTGTCTCTGAAACACAGGAACCCTTTTGAGGAACCAAGAACTCTTACTTCTGTTTGCAATCCAGAAGCCAGTCGAGTTTACAAACCGTTTTTGACCTTTGTGTGTCTCCTCTCCAAATCCAAATACTTCCATGTATACTGTTTTGCTGTTTTGAATGACTAGACACCTCCTCCTTATTTGCATTAAATTCATTGTGCAAATTAGAAGGTTAGGGTACTTTGGTTCAACTTTGGTTCTCTTTCTCCCACACACTCCTCTTCTGGCTTTATTCCCGTTTGCTGATATTGCAAACGGGAAGAAAGTGTTTGGTTTTGCATCAGATGGATGAGATTCCAGTTATGTCTTTTGAAAATAAGCAGGGGCATCAGTGTTGGATGTGGAGGCAGCCAATAAGTCTGTGACTGAAACCGTGTAAGCAGGAATATTGACCAGTCTCAGAGCACCAGCCAGACTCAGCCCGTTGCAAACGCGGTTGTTCTTGGTTGTCGACATGCTTGGCCCGTCATCTTTGCTTAGTCATGATTGCGGTCTTGGATGGCATACTGCAAAAATGTCCATCTTAATGAGTCATTTAATCTTGTGTTCAGCTTTTGATACGTATTTTTTTCCGGCAACAAGTGGAAAACATCTACTGGAAATATGGGAGAATTTGACTTGATTCCAATGCAAATTTTCTTACATCAAGTCATATCATCTGAAAGTGGTTGAGCAACCTGAATTATTTTAAAACTCTCACTCTTTTCATAAATATTTTGAGGAAAGTCAGACTGAATTGTATATGTGTAACTCACCACTGGCAGAACTTTTAATTTGTTTTAAGACAAATCAACAAAGAAAGTTCAGTCAGAAAGCTCTGCAGGCGCTGTGTGCTGATTGGTCTTTTCACTGGCACACTTTTCAGAGTTGTTACGAGTCATTGTCTCACTCCCTAAATTCAAACCTTTTAAAGGACACGTCAGCTTATGCAGACAAGTTGCTTTTCGAGCCGTCCCACCGCTGCTTCACTGTTATCTTCTCTGTACAGTTACTGTTACCTCTTTAACCCACCTCCTGCCCATTGCCCATTGTCCTAACTGAAACAAGCTAAAAAGGCTGCGTGCAACGTCAATTGTGGTTTACAAAAGAACGAAAGAAAGAAAATCAGAGACAGCATATATAGTAGAAGAAGGCAGAAACAAAAGTTTTCCTCCACTGACCAAAGTGGCTCATTGATTTATTGGATAAATCATGTTTGGAGCTCTTATTGTGTCTGCTTACAGGCACTTTAGAAAAAAGCCCTTACAAAGCTTTTGCATTCCTTTTTATATAAAACAAAAATGGCAGTGGTTGTAGTTTTACCATTTTTCTCTGTTACAGCTCATACACATACTTTTACACAGTTACAGAAAATGTAGAGGTGTACTTTCATGAAACAACTGAAAAGTGATATTGATGAGGCACGCCTTTCCTTCCCTTTCCTTCTTAACAAGGGTTTTGATTTCGTCAGCTGTGCAGGAGTGCAGTGTTTTGTTTGTCATAATCTTATTTTTCACGACCATTTCCCAGTGTTTTGTCCTTTTCATTCCTACTCCTCCGCTGTGTCCCTTTAAATCCCTTTTGAAGTTCATCTATTCAAACCTGACTCTGTGGCTACACTCCAGATATCCTCTGTGCCCTGTATTGTTGTCACAGTAAATGACACGCTACAGTTCGTGACTGGGAGCGTGACCTAGCGTATTGTGCTCCCGACATTTTCCCACCCCCTTTTTTTGGCCTGATTCTATGGAGCTGAAAACTTACACCTGCAACTAGAGACCACTTGGCCTTCTTATCATAGCCACTATAGTAGACTGTGAAGGTCTCAAGTTGAGTTTGGCTTTTGTGTGTGGAGCTCTTATGATTATTTGGGTGTGACAATTTTTGCCGACCTGTGTTTTCTGTGCTGGCTCTTTTACAGGTTAGAGAACACTTTTTTTTTTTCCCTTTGACTCTTCAGTTTTCACTCATTGCTTTGTCACAGTCCTCCTCCGAGCAAACTGTGATGGAGTCTAAACTAACTGCAGGAGTTGACCCCAAAACAACATTTTATGGGAATAACTGGATCGATGATATCTGATAGCCAGTAGTTCCTCATGTTTAGCAAGCCTAGCATAACAAAATGAACCAATGGCAAACCACAGTCTGGACTGATGCTCATATTCATCAATTTCTTCATGTTGTTTTCAACTGAAATGAATACCAGAGAAGGTAAATAACAGCAAAGAGCTCAGACAAGTCCATCATGTTTAATTTAAAGGGACTGGAATCACATTTGTTTTCACTCCCCCCTGCTGCCAGAGTCTCCATCCTGGCAGGATGACAGCTTACCAAAACTCTGTTCGACAAATGGCCCACAAATGATCTACTTGTCCATATGACTTTTGTTTTCAACAGCGGATTTGTTTGAAATTAGGCAGTGTGAAATAAACAAACCAGATATAAAAATGCAACCAAGTAATCTTTTCCACTGTTGGTCAAACCAAAGAAAATCCACATTGCTGGAGTTAATATGAAGGCGAAGACTGGTGGACAGTCTGCGGATTTTTGCCTGAGTTAGCAAAGCATCCGAAAAGCAAACTCAAAGCAGACCAACCCTATTTTGGAAATGCCATTTCCTAGCATTTTTTTAATGCTAATTTAAAAACACTTAATTTGATTTCAAGCGAATGCAAACAGCCCAGTGAGGAGGTGATAAGCAAGGCCACTTAATTTAAGAGGAAAATTGCAAAGGTTTTTTTTTTTTAACTTTCTCACTTCCTCAGCAAGTCTTTCCTCAGCCTAACAACAACATCAGCACTGTAAAATAAAATGCTGCATTGCAAAAAATCTCCATCTAGACAAATCATTTAGTCTAATATTCTTGTACTGTAATTATTCATCTTAAAACAAGTCAAGAAATCTGCCAGTAGGATGAGATAGTCCCACCTCTTTCCAATAGAGTTTGACTTGTTTCAGGAATTTCTCTGGGAACAAGTATAAATATGATGAAACAAGGAAAAATAATGCAGATAACTGATAACAAGCTGATAAGCACTGGAAACAAGTGGGATTATCTCATGCCACTAGCAGATTTTACCACTGGTTTGGTGACTTTGCAAAATGGAGTTTTTTTTTAGAGTGCTTTGTGTGTGTGAAACTTGCAGCCCAAGCGATATTTTGTGTGACACAGGGTACACATGTGACGATAGGTCAATGCAGCCGAACAGTGACTGCTACCTAGGCGCACATCTGCTACCATTATGATGGTATTTATGTCCACATGGACACTTAGGATATATCCACATGTGTTTTTAGATTGTTTTATTGTTCTTTATTTAGTTTTCTGTTGTGTGTTTCTCTCCATCCATCATATTGCTAACCATCACAAAACATCTAACATGATTCCCTGTGCCTTTTTTGGTCTGCTCTGTAGGAGTTGTGCGTGAGATGGCTTCCAAATCGGACAGCAAGCTGAGGTCCATCTCCACCACAAGACTCAACCCTCAGCACCATTTGTGGTATGCTCCAGTCAGGCTCCGCTCCCTCACACCTCCTTAATGTACTCTGCACCAGAGAAGCAGCCAGAGGGTTCAGTGAATGCACGGCAGACATGTTGGATGTAGCATATTTTGATGCTGACAAAATAGCGCTGTGCATGTTTTGTTTTTGTATGGGTGGAAGGGGGTGCATGGCATGGTATAGTATGGTACTATAAGAGCTTACCTCACACTTTTACAGCACATCTTTACTTAATTAGAATCAGCCTCAGTAAAACTGCCCCCCTAAATTAGCTGGTAAACCGCACCTTAATTTGTTACATGTGTTTTTTTTCCCTGCAAATCCTTAAGTGTACATATCCTGTAGTGTGGTCCATTATCACCTCTACTAGTTTCCTTCCACCATTCTTAGTGTGTATCTCAGAAACAGAAGACACTAAGCTCTCTGTGATTTTTTTATCAGCATCTGTTTGTTCTTTCACAAAAGCAAAGAAGCTAAAACGCCACCTCATGAACAATGCCAGGACAGAGTGCCAACAGTACAGAAGAATGCGGTGAATCGTAAAACCTTTCAATATTTACAGTTGCATCGGTGTTGAGACAAAAGAAAAGAATGGTTCACATGGTTCACAAACCATTTAGATTCACAATATTCTGTTTGTTTGTTTTTTTTTGTTTTTACAGTAAAAAAGGTTAAGGCATGGTAAGGTAATGTGAATTTAAAAGGTTTGGAGTCTCATATTCAATCTTAAAATCTTGTTTTTCTTCAAGCAATGTAAAATCTGCCAATGGGATGAGATAATCCCATGCATTTCCAGTGCTAATCAAGTTGTCAAAAGATTTTTCTTGAATCAAGTGTCATTTTCTTGATCCTACCTGGCCGATCTGCCTTATTCTGCCTTGTTTCAGCATATTTGTACTTGTTTCCTGAAAGACATGAAACTGCACCGGAAAAAAAAGAAAAAAAAGTGGGATTATCTCACCCCCAGTGGGATTATCTCATCCTACTGGTAGATTTTTCACTTGTTTGAAGAAATACATGATTTTAGAACGAGATTATCAGACTGTTATCAGACATGACTTGTTATGGTGGAGTTTTTGCAGTATGAGACAATCTGTCTCCCTTGCCTCCCAATTTCTCTGCCACTATGTTGAAGTTTGGACAGCTTGGCAGACATCTAACAAACAATATGGTGAAGTCAATTGAAAATAATGGTATTTGTCATGTTGTTTAAATGAGTAAATGAGAATAGGATGGCTCAGTTGGTATATTCCAAGGCGGTCTCTGTCAAGGAGTAGATTAGTGGGGCAAAAAGTTTATAATATCCAGTTTAAGTAACACTAAGACCTTAAATGTTCCAATTTGTCTTTGGTCTTTGGTAAGAAATGGTCCCATTTGTATATTCATAGCTCTATAAACAAAAATAAAAACAAATGAAAACGGGTTTTCTTCTCTTTTGTGGCTGAAAACCACAATCTCACAGTGCACTTCTCAGCATTTGAGCAGTCCAAGTCCTGTCAGCTATTATCCTCTTTGTTTCTGTATAACTGTGAAATTCACCCGGTGATGCTAAAGTGGTTCCATTTGAGTTACAAGACAACATGGTGGTGTGTGAGCCAACAGCGCACAGCACCTGCCAACCACAAACCAACATAGCCCTCTGTTATCATCTCCTCCTTGATGAAAACAAAGTCTGCTGTCTCGAAAACCAGGGGGCCGGCAGCGCCCCTCAACAGCGCTCTTGTAAAGTTTTTTTAAAGCATTTTTAATTGCCTGTCTTCACAACAGCCCACAGGGTATGAATGAAGGAGTTTTTATATACATGGGCATGCATGTGTATGTGTGAAATTATGATGTGTGCTGAGAGCGCTCTCTTTTCTTCATTTATTAGGCCTCTAGTGTGTGAAGACATGCAGACAGAGGTGGATGATGGCCAGCCACAGTTCTTCTACATCCTGGCTTTCCTTCTTCAAGGTGAAGTGACAAATACACACTCACATCTTAACAAGTCATGTAATCCAGTGCTAGTTCTTGAAATCTTATTTTTCTTTAAGAAAAAGTTAAAATAGGTCAATGGGATGAGTTAATTTTGCTTATTTCCAGTGCAATTCTTCTTATTTCAAGAGTGATTTATCCTTTTTTTCTTTGGTGCAAGTGAAGCAATCTGCATTATCTTGTTGGGATACACCAATTTATCAGTGGAGTATCGCTATCAGCCAATAAGATAAGACGACATTCACCAATAGTAGTGGCTGATATTTATCTGGTCATTTTTTTCCCAGGGCTTGAGACTAATGGTGTCCTGCCAATGAAAAAAAAATGTGTTTGGGATGGACAACCATCTTTCATGGGACAAGGGGATTTTCGCAGTTTTTAATAGCAAAGATTGTTTCATAAATTTGAAGCATTAAATGTGTGCTCATTCAAAGATAGTATAATGAATGCCTAAAAAACTTAAAAACAGTTGAGTTAAAAAAATATCACTATCAGCTGTTGGCTATTGGCCAACTTGTTATTTTAAACATCTGTATTGGTATCAGCCCAGAGTGTCACAACGGGTGCATCTCTATTGTTGTGCCTTGGTTCAACATGTTGACTCTTGTTTCTGTAAACTGTCTGAAACAAGGAAATTTCATTGCAACCAAGATGAATGATCTCACCTGTTGGCAGAGACATTAAGATGTAAGACTGAACATGAGTCTAAATAACTCTTAAAGGTGGACGGCTGTGTAGTTCAAATTCATATGGGTGAGGATGATTCTGTCTTCCTGCGTTTCTGTGTTTACATTGGTCTGATTTTGTGTGGTTTTTACTAAAGATACTCAGCCTTTGTCTAGACTGACTTACAATGCATGCAAAAATAGAATAAGTTGAGCCATGGTGAAAGCCATAGTGGCCTGACTATATTCATGCCAGTGACCCCAGAAAAATGAAATGACACAGTTTTCTTTGAGATAAAAGCACCAGAGCGAGAGCTAGAGGGGACTTTGTCAAGATAAGAGCATGCTGTATTTGTGCAGGTAGAGGTTGAAGATACGGGAAAGGGGATATGATCTGGTGGGCAAAGGGTGACGTGAGGCAGTTGCTGTCAGAGAGATGACTCTTCAGCCTGGGACAGAAAATGTGGAGGACTCTTGTTGTGACTGGATACGGGGGGAGGCACGCGACCGTGTTGGTATTCCTGCAGTCTATACATGTGCACTGTAGCACTATAGGAAGTCTCTGTTTGGGCTCCAGCAGACACGTTTGTGGCAGAGTGTAGCCACAGGCTATACTGCGGAGGTCCATGGAATTTCAAGTGCTATAATTTTAGCATGCCCTGATCTGTCCTCCCGTCTGCTTGTGCTTAAGAAGCTGGAGCTTTACACCGCAGGGAGATGACGTGAAACTTGATACCAAAAACTCTCCTACTTTTGTGGCAGAAAGCTACTTTGTAAGAAGTTGACTTCAGTGACCCACGAGTGTGACAACTG
This sequence comes from Myripristis jacobus, assembly GCA_900302555.1. NCBI lineage: Eukaryota > Metazoa > Chordata > Actinopteri > Holocentriformes > Holocentridae > Myripristis > Myripristis jacobus. The sequence goes on from OMLB01017755.1 coordinate 59,882, forward strand.
ACCTACTTGGTCAGCTGCCAGATCTTCGCCACATTTTTCTTCACTTCAGCAAGCAAGCAGTTGCAATCTGCATTTTAGTACGCTGCAGAGAGTGTTAACAGTTCATTTAGTCTCATTCACTGCTACAAAGCTGTTTCTCTTAAAACGTGTAAAGAAACCTGAGTCACTCTCATCAAAAAAAAAGTAATTAAATAAATTACAAAAATAATTCTTATTGTACAAAGTAAGAAAATGTCAAAACATGATAATTAAAACAAAACTGTAAAATATAATATAATATAATTTTCAAATATTCTTAAGAAAACTGGGATTTGACATAGGTTGCAGAGGGTTAACCAGCTGCTTGGATACCAGAGGGGCAATAGCAGCTATGGGAATTATCAGCCCAGTTGGAATGTGCCTTTTACCAATCAAATTGTTTGGCTGAAAATACCCGTTGCACAAGCTGTCATGTGGCTGTTAATATACGACACTGTTTTCTCACAGAGGACATTTGGACTCCGCTGACAGTGCTGGCGACCCGGGAAACCCTGTACTTGCTCAGTGAAGATCACCAGTGGAGGAAGAGCTCAACCAACCCGACAGCCAATGAAAACGCAGACCCCTGCAGCGGGACTGTCACCATCCTGGAGACCCAGCCAATCAGCTGCGTGAGCTCAGTCCATCTGTGGCCCTCAGACCCGTGCAGGATGAACATGAAGCTTTACGATGAGGTTAGTTTAGGACAATGATCAGTTAAGAATCAGATAGCTATTTGACACACTGTCTTTTTTTCTTTTATATAATCATCTGGCATTTCCATTGGCTCAGTCATTGTCATCATTGCCAGAAGATAATGATAAACCCATTAAAGTCACAATGGAACAGCATTTAGAAAGCATTTTGTTCCCACAGTTGGATGCACTTTAAAGATTCAGTCAAAGATTTATTTGTCACATACACATTCATACAAGTACAGATGCAGTGAAATGATTTGTATTGCAACCCTGGAGACTGTGCCAGAAATAGGGACTATAACAATAAGAATGATTATTGTGCAATAATAGTGCCAAAACAGAGTGAAAATGCAAGAAAAAGAGCTTTTTGCACATAAGATAAGATGATAAACCAGAAAAGGGCTAAAAATAAATTTAACAATCCCCTTACTGCCTCTTGCAGGATGGAAACTGCAGTACTCGGGGTTGAAGTAGTGATTTTTCCTGTGATTAATTTTACACAAATGTTTGTGACGATGTGTGTTCCTCTGCAGACGGTGAAGCAGGAGAAGACCTGGTCCGTTCGCTCAGAGAGCGGCGAGCTGCTTCAGGGTCTGCTGGCCTGGGTCAGAGCGCGGTGGGAGGCCATGTTCGGAGTCAAACTCAGCACAACCGTGGAAGACACGACATCATGACGGGGGAGAGAGAAAACAACTCTGTGCGTGCGTGTGTGTGTGTGTGTGCTGGTTTTCGTGAGCGGGACTTTGCATGTCAGTTGTGGGAAATATTTCGTGAGTGTGAGCATCTCTGTCTTCACTTTCTCTGCATTATCTGCACTTAGTCTGGGTACATTATGTTGTTGTTTTCATTGTCTTTTAAGCCTAGTACTTTGATTGCACTCATTCATGTGGCGTACCAGCTTGCAGAGGCACTCTTTGTATTGTTTACCTCTAGATGCCGTCCCACGTAACGTTTCTACAGCAGAAACAGTGTGTGCCTTATTTCTTCATGCACGTCCTGCTGCGTCTTCATACTGAAATGCACCTTAATGTGTCTCTGCTTACTAGTGCTCCTAATTCACTGTAGCATCAAGTGAGGATGGAGTTGAGTTACATGTGATGTTTTGTGTTTTTAGAGGAATAACAAAGGGAGCTGAGAACAAAATCGTGAGTGAGAGGTGTGTGTGCGTGTGTGTGTGTTATCTGCAAATCCATCCTTCTCGTTATCTTAGACTGAGGGCAGCCTCATCAGCTTGGGGTGCAGTGAGTTGTGACATCACGCGCTCAACACGAGGCTGCAGTTCAGTTGCCGCTGCACTGCAAAAAAAAATCTCCACCTTAACAAATAATTTCAGCTCACACTCAGTGTTGAAAATCTTCCCAGAAAAAAAATCTTCTGGGAATTTTTCGGGGAAGAAGTCTAAATATGTTGGAACAAGGCAGAACGAGGCACCAGGATCAAGAAAATGCCACTTGACTCAAGAAAGTAAGTGGGATTATCTGATCCCTCATGACCTTGTTTGGACAAAAACTAGATTTCAACACTGAATGTGAGATGAAATCACTCGTTAAGATGGAGATTTTTTGCAGCGTGCAGGTCTCAAGTTGTCATCCTCAGGCGTTTCTCCACACCTTTTCCTCCCAATTAGTGTCTTGTGATGCATCCATCCACTGTGTGATAGTGTAAACAGAAAGGGATACCAGAGGGGCAAATTTGCAGAAAGCCATCAATCTACGGGAAGATGGATTGTTACAGTTCTGCTCCTCTTAACTCGGGAACAGATGTTTTCAAGTCGACTTTATGCAGAAAGTATCTTACCTTCGATTTTGGTTTATATTTGTCAATTAAAAATCTAATATAGAGGCACTGCCGTTTTGTGCATCGTGGTAAAAATGTAGCCTGGTGCTGCTGCTGTGAAGTCAATGTTATGATCCATATTCTGTGATGATGCAGCAAAAATCAAAGCAAGCTCAACACTGTTATAGCTGAATTTGGAGAAGCCAATACTTACAACTTAATTTATTTGTCTGTTAACATTGTTTTCATAATCAGTCAAGTCAGAAAAGTGTATTTTTTATTTTTATATGAATAAAAAAGAGGACATTTGGTGTATGGTTAAGTGAATTAAAATGGAACGCATTGATGTGTGCTCTTTTTCCACAATCGAAACAGCCATCATGTGTTTGAACAGAGGGAAAGCAGCTTTTTGCACATGGCAGGGGAGCCAGATTAAAAGATCACAACCACAGCAAATCCCCCTCCTTACCAAAGTAATAAAATATCCATCTCTACAACTCATTTAGCTTGTATTGCCACATACACTGTAAAAAATCAGTATTGGAAAGCTATTCTCATTTTGTTTTTCTTGAAATGCGTTAAAAATCACCATTGGGATGGGATAATCCCATTTATCTCCAGTGCTAATGAACTTTTCCCCAGAATTTTTGTGAATAGTCATTTTCTTGATCCTAGTTGGCCAATTTGCCGTATTCTGCCTTGTTTGAGCAAATTTATACTTCCCAGAAAAATCACTCAAACAAGTGAAACTGCACTCGGAACACGTGGGATTATATCATCCCACTGGTAGATTGTTCCCCTTGTCTGAAAACTAACAAGACTTACAGAGTGAATGAGATCAAATGACTTTTACAATGCTGATTTTTTTTGCAGTGTAACTAATAATTCTCAAATTTCCGTTCGTGACAGTACCTGTAATCTGGTGTATTCTTGTAAGTAGCTATAAATCATCTCGCTCCTTGTTTGCAAACTGGTTATGATTTATTGTATGATTTGAAATGATTTAAGTATGGCACTAGTGGAGTGGGTACACATTTTTCCTTCCCCCAAAGTTTTTTTCTACTGTAAAAGGAGAGCATGTCAAAGCAAAAGATTGATATACTCTCTGTGACCCAGCAGATGAGTAATTTCTCAGTCTGTAAAATGACATGTTTTTAATGGGATGTAATTAATCCGAGGGTGGAGCGATGATGTTGCACAGACGTCGTTTTGGGGCACAGTCGGGTGAGGTGCGCTTGACCTGGAATGTCGCACTCTATTTCAGTGTCTGGCACATTCCCTTTGGGCTTAACTCAAACACTCAAACTTTCAAAAGACTTGAACAACCTTGTCAGGCCTTCATCGGCCCTGTGTGTCATAACTCATCTCTCCTCCCATCGACACCTGATTAGTTAAATGACGTCCTGGTATTTTGACAACCGCCCTGAGGGATAATCGTGTCAGTCCTGAACTCTGAGGACATCATAGCACACTGCCTTCATGACACAAGCCTTTTTCCCAATCTGTTCTCTCTGTGTCCCAACAGTTAATTTAGGCTCCCCAACACCCATATATTGGCTTAATGTAACAAAAAATAATAAAAAATAAGCAACATAAAATAACATAAATGAATACAATTAAATTGAAATTATTATTATTCATTCTGTTGTCTTGCACAGCAAAAAAAAAAAAAAAAAATCCCTCATGTGAATCAGCCTCATATTCACTGTCGAAATCTTGTTTTGTTTTGTTTTTTAAACTAGTGAGAAAAAAACGCCAGTGGGATGAGATAAACCCACTTGTTTCCAGTGGAGTTTCACCTCTGTCAGGAATTTTTCTCTGGGAGCAAGTACAAATATGTTGAAACAAAGTAGAATAAGGCAGATCAGCCCACTAGGATCAAGAAAATGAGGCTTGATTCAAGAAAATTCTGGAAACAAGTTGATGAACATTGGAAACAAGTGGGATTATCTCATCCCACTGGCAGATTCACTTGTTTTAAGAATAAATAACATCTTTACACTGAGTATGATAACTGGCATGACCTTCATGCTTTCCACCCCTGAAACACCATGTCTCAACCAGTGGGAATTTAAAGAAAAAAATACACTTTCCCAATCACATTCACCACTTTCCTGGATTATTGAATGGTCACTCAACTTGTCATTCTGATATTTCCTGCTGCACCTGAAGGCAGCGATAGTCAGGGCGCACTAACAAGCTGCAGAACAAGCCGTGGCTGCCGATGTGCACACAGTGGCTGTTGTGGGATCAGACCTGCGGCCGTCTGGTTACACAGCTCTCGCTCTCGCCAGCAGGCCCTGCCATCTCATCCCTCAGAGTGAAGCGGGCTTAGCTGTGCGAACGGGATTTTAACTAATTTCATTGTGTAAATATTTCCCTAACCACCAGCGCCGCACATGTGTTGCGCACATGCTGTGGAGACCTGTTGCACCTTCAGTTGCACCCACGTGTCCGACATACCGCCGGTCCCAGAGGAGCATGCTGAGCGTTTACACACAACTGACTGGTAACCACTCATGCAGCCTGTTTCCATGCCAGCTTGTAATGTCTGTCACATGGTGGAGGTTCATATTGTAAAGCAACCACAAAGTGATCCACCAACAACCCCCCCCACTCAACCCCACACACAAATACACACACATTCCCCTGTCCACAGCAAGGTCAGAGGTCAGGGACAGCATTGTTGCCTTGCTCAAGGATGCTTGCTTTCACGGGGTTTGAACCTGGGGAAAAAATGCTTGTGAAGCATTAGCAGTGTCAGAGATTGAATTGTATGCATCCTGCTGTCCTGGTGGGAGAGCTGATTAAAACACTGCAGGGTGGCTGAAACGCCGAGCTTTTCTCTCATATTTATCTGACACGCAGATGAATGAAAGTGATATTAGGATAGGGTGAACTAGAAAAAAAAGCAGAAAGACATTTAGACTTCTAGTTTGAAACTCTACTTTTCAAAGTTACCAAAGCTCAAATTCAATAAAATATTGTGGAAAGAAATAATAAGGTAACCAAAACTTGAATTTGACAACATGTAAATGTTTAAAGCCAATCAGCTGACAAGGCAAATGCATCCAAAAGAAATCACATGCTGTTCTTTGTCTACGAAACTGACTGAAGCTGGCTGGGTACGTCCAGATGTACAAAGGAAGGAGGTAAACCTGCTCCTGACGCCAGCTGATTGGCTGTTGTGTGTGTGATTGACAGTGGTGTCCTCCACTGCCGCAGCCTCACAGGTCATACAAGGTGCAGAAGTTCAAAAGAAGCAAAGTCGTGAGGGGAAAAAAATCACTTCCTCTTGGGGGAGAATTTGACAAAGCTTTCATATTAAAAACCAGCTGCAACAGCTTCCATCAGGATTACATACAAAAAGAGCGTATTCAGTGGCTGCCTCAGAGCTCAGCCCAATCAGACATTCAGTCCATCTGTGTGGAGCTGTCAAGGTGACTGGATTTAACCAATCCACACTTGAAGGTGAGTGAGTTCATGCTTCACCAGAGAAGACTTGGGAGTCAGGAAGCAGGGAAGAGCCACAGTGAGGAGAGCTGGGATGCAGCCATGGCCATTTGGCCGAACGCAGACATCTGGACTGATTCGAGTTCCCACAGCCGCCTCCAAGCTTTGTTTTGGGTCTGCTGGTAAATCAGTGCTGCTGCAGCTGCGCCATGCATGACAACAACAAGTCTGTTGTTGCTGAACGCTTCAGTCAACCCGTTCCTGGATGGTAGGGCCCTCCACGGTTACAGGCTGCAGTCACGCATTGCCCCTGTAGACCAAGGGTTGCCAAACCTGGGGCCTGGAGAGACACCAGGGGCATGAGAGGGCCCCGAGGGGTTCCGAGCAAAACAAGAAATATTTTAATGTCATTTTTCATACACCATCCAGTAATCCACTAATATCTAACAAAAAAAGTGGAGATGGAGTTCCTGAGTACAGTCTGAATGAAATCAGTGAACAATTTGGGGGTGTTGGAGAAGGTTTGGGAACCGCTGTTTAAGGCTGTTCAGTGTTATGTATTCATTTATTTATTTTTTATATTAATATTTTTGTTCAGCGGTTTATCATAACATTGACACTGTAGGACATTTCCCTAATCATTTTCATATTAATACCACCCTCCCACCATCCGTCACCCACCACACCTCAACTATTGCAGCAGTGCAAAAAAGATTTATCAGTGTACTTACTTTTTTTTATTATTTTAAAAACGGGAAATAAATAAATACAATTTAAATAAATAAAAAAATGTATCATTTTAAAATTGATTGATTGATAAGCTTTATGTGTTTATGTTTTTGTTTATTTGTCAAGCGCCCTGAGATGTGCACACACACAGGTTCCATGCACAGTTTGCCTTCTCTTCCACAGCAAATCCAAAGTAGGACCTTTCCCACTCTTTTTGTCTCCTTTTCCAAACCTGAAAGTCGACTTTCAGAACAAAGGAGGTGTTGGCTTTAGCAAAATGTAAAAGAACACTGTCCTTAAAAAAAAAAAAAAAAAAAAGCCTCACTGTATTGGCATTCTGACTTGTGGTGTATCTAAGACATTCAATAGTGAGTTTATAGTGATTCTATTGTACTTTGTGGTATGCTTTTTTTTAATCTCTTGGTGTCGTGTTATTTTTTATAATATTTCTACGGAGAGTTACTGTATAGTGTGTTTGAGGTCCTCAGTGGTGAGTCTAGTGACTTTACATTGTACTGAATGATAGCCCAACAACAACAATAATAATAATAATAATAACAATAATAATAATACTCTGCTGTGTTAAAAGAATCAGAAATACTGGGAAACTGGGTCCACGGCAGATGCTCAAGAGAAGAATTAAATTATAAGAAATAGAAATAAGAAATCTAAAAAATATGTGCCTTAGAATTAGGTTAATAAAAAGTATGGGAATTATGTCTAAATATGTGCATTAATCCTACAAAAATTATAACAATAAATACAGAAATAAGAAACTTGAGCATATAAAAAAGCATACCCATAAGAACTATATGGGTTAGGGTTACTTTTTTTTTTTTTTTTGGTGAAGCAAGACAAATGCAGTGATTTAACACAGATAGATATTACATGACATCACACGCATGCATATTGCACTGCTGAATTCTTAAGCCCTGCAGGTATTAATTATTGCACAGTTAAATGATTAAATAATAGTGTGCAGTTATGCAATTCACCTTATCTAGCTTATCTGCACAGCATCCCTCTGAAACGTTTCATAGGCTTGCATTAGGCTTTTTTTTTTTTTTTTTTTTTAATGGTTACAGGGCAAAACGGTAGTCCGCACTGTGGAGCTCAGATTTCAGGCGAGGGGCCTCCTCTTCTTGAATGGGGCTGAGTTCCGAGGAGGAGGTGTGGGAGGAGGGGAATCGGAGATTTCAAGGAATCAAACATCTTTCTTTTGTGCTCCGCTTGGGACCCCCGACACATGGGGTCACATGGGCTGAAGGGGTTAACAGTGCAGGCTGCTGCAGTCGCTGCGGAGACGCAGAGGAGAGAGCGCACTAATTAGGAAAGCCTGCTCGAGCAATTAAAGTCTCCAGAGAAGACGCGCAGCTTGGAGCGCCAGAGGTAGGTGTTTGCGTCCAGAAAACTTTGTCCAGAGAGGTGCATTTCTCTCCACAGGTTGATGCGACGTCTTTTATTCATTTAGTCACCCAGCAAGTTAATTTTCCAAGGCGGGTTTGCGCTCTAAAGTTGGCAAGTGGCTTGTGAATTACCCTAATCTTGTAGCCGATTTCAGCGTGTCGGTGCAGTGAGTCTGAGCAAAGTTACAAACTCATCAGCTCCAAGCCCTCTCAAAGAACTCAGCATTTCTAATCCTGTGATATTTTTCCATGATATGTTAGTCAAATATTATAGTTGAATTGTAAAAAGGTCATGTGGCCGCAAGTTCAAAATGTACCACACAAATCTGTGATAAAAAGATTGAAATGTACCATAAAGCCACTATAAAGTCAGTGGCCACATGAAGCCTTTATTGGGATGGTGGAGTCATTTTCATAGATTGGCTTTCTAACCAGTGGCCTTTTAATAAAATGGTTGCTAAAATGGTTGATACTTTTGTTTTGTTTGTTTTCCCAGTTTAAAATGTAATTTTTTTTTCCATCAATGCCACAATTTCCAAAACAGTTTGATCTGACTCAGCACGTTCTGTTGGTAGACTAGTTTTTTTTGTGCCTAGCTTTTTTCATGTCTTGCTTGTTTAAGAAAAAAAAGGCAGTTCAGCCTTGTTAAAGTTTTTAGATTTCATTCTAAAGCTTATTCCAAATGATCAGAGAAGCAGTGCTTTCTTGTAAATAAAATTTCCCCGCTGCATGTCTTTGGCAAAGTCAGAAACTCTTGTTTCAGAGAGTGGCACCACTTAAGTCCAGTGATTGACATTTGTAGGAGTATTATTCCTCTCTACTGCCCTGTATAAAAGGCAGACTGCATGGGGATTTCGTGTGCCCTCAGTCTGCTCCCTGAACCCTAAAATCCAGCTCTCTGCTTTTGGTTAGGAAGGAATGTTAACTCGCCTTTGCTTTGTCCAGATACCTTCCCCAAACTCTGCAACCCCCCCATCTCCCTCTTTAGGCTTGGTGACTCTTTAAGCAAAAAAACACATTAAATCATTTGAGTTGGGTTTAGCCCACATGAGCAAATAGGCTACTGTTTCAAGCTGTCAGCTGTTTGGGGACTGGCACTGCAGAACTGTTTGCCCTCCCTGGCTTGTGTTTGCGCTTACTTGCGTGAGAAGAGCAGTTTGTGTTAGGAAAATAGATGGCCGGGTGATCAGCCACATGTTGCAGGGAAACTGAGGAGTGTGCTTGTGGTTTTTCATGCATTCTCTCCATCGAGCCAGGAGGAAAGCAGAGAGCAGCGAACATATTGGAGAGCAGAGGTTCTCAATCCTTTTTTTTTTTTTCTTCATGTCATGGATCACCAGATCGACACCAGACCTCCTTGTTGATGCAGGTTTTCTTCTCCCATCTGTGTCATGTTTTTTTTCCCCCACTGGTATTGTGGATCGAGTGCCAAACCTCTAAAAAGAAGTACTTGCTAACCTCTTTACATGAAAATTGACCCAAATTTCATTTTGCTGTGCACCCCTGGAACCCTCTCAAGGACCCTTGGCGAGTCCCTGCACCTCAATTTGGGACCCACCGCGAGAGAGCTCACTCACATCCCAGCAAACACAACCAGAAACTGCACCGCAGCTGAAGTTAGATAAATCATTTTGGCTCCATGGGTCAAGCAGGCCCACTGTTTGTTCTCCTGTCAAGTGCACTGGTGAATTTTGGGCTTTTTCATTGGCAAGGTTAGGTGTGACTCGATCATAAGACTTAAATGGAGTGGAAAGTCCATGTAACGGGTGAGAAAAAGGTTTGGAGTTTGGAAATTATGTCCCTTAGAGGTCAGATTTAAATGTCAGCCTACTTCTTGTTTCAGCACTTCTACTTGCCCAAACCATGAATCACCTCTTACACGGAACAAGCTGGGTTTGGAAAACAGACTGGGCCCATCAAAGTCCTTCTCTGAACCCTTGTTTTTAAGTGTGATTTGACAGCGATTATGTAACCTGGATATTGTATGTCCATTTAGCGGAGACAATGCTCTTTATTTGTGAAAGGCTTCCTCTTCTGCTTCTGTCCCCAAGATACAGCTTGAAATGGAGATGGCTGAATATTAGATCAAAGATTTTCTCTGGAAACCAAACACGCCTCGAGCTGGAATTGTATGCCGTTTAAAGGGACATTCCACCTCAAAATGAAAAGGAGTCAAAATGGCTTGTTTAATTCAGTATTGTGTGTTTTATGTTATCCGCAATACTTTTCACAGATAGCACATGTCAGTATCATATCCTGTCAGGTGAGGTCACACCTATAAATAACCCAAATGTTTTCAGGATAGGCAAGATACTGAGGCGTGCGAATGCACCTCATTGCGTGTCTTGTTGGATGTTGGGTGTGTCCGGTTGGTTCTGTGGTCAAGTTTTTTGGAATAGATTACATCTTCAGGGTAATGGTGAAGAGGACGTTAACACAAAGACAGACTTGCCAGCTTTTAAAAACTTTGGTCTTGTTGCCATAGTTGTGATGCCCCAGTTGTTCAACTGGGGCATGAAGGTTGCTGTATCTTGAACCTCATCTGGGTTCGTAAGACCTGCTCTTTGTATATGCAGTGACATGGCACGGGCAAGTCTCACCACCTTCAGTGCATGTGATGGTGCCAGGAAGGAATGACTAACGCTGCAAGGGCCTGTGTGATACATACCTAGACTGAGGAGACATGCCCTCAGGTGCTGGTAATGGATAAATACACATCTTATTGTGATGAGTCATGAAATGCTGGTAGTGTGACAAGCTTTTGTGCACCCTGTGGACAGGTATTCAGGGAAGAGCTCTGTCAGACAATCTCTGCCTTCTTTTCGGTCTCCAGTCAGGCTGATACTTGCGGCTCGGTTGTTTGGAAGCCATTATCTGTTGGCACTGAAATATCTGGGTATCTTTGCATATCTGGGTATCTTTGCATTGACATCATCGGTTGATTTTCAAGATATTCTCATTTGCCAAGCATTCAGCAATGAAATGTAGGAGTTAGGTTCCTCTTAAGAATTTCCTGTGCTATTTGGCAACCGATCTCAATGCTCAAGTTAAATAGGCCCCCTTAACATTGTTTTTCTGTTACATAGAGATCAGTTTTTAAGGAGCAGTCTCATTCAGTGACTAACCAAAACATTGATTCATTAGTATGTTTGACAGAAAAAGTCCAATGTGATTTCCATAAGGAGTAATTTCACAGAATACTGCAAACCCCACAGAGGAGTTTTTCTTTGCACACCTTGGCTTTTCCTGGAGGAAGAGAACAGTTGAATTGACCCCCGTTCACAGCCGACTGTCATTGCTGGTCCAACCCGCAGCCACGCCGGCTCTCCTCACAGCTAGCTGCGACTTGCCAACCGCTGCTTTGATGTTGCGTTGAGCAGCTCAGGTCGAGTATGGCAGGGAGCTGCTGGAATGTACGCTTACCGTACAGCTACCTGTTAGACTAGCAAACACAGCTGTTCAAGGTGAAAACGTGCTCTCCGCCATTTTCTGCCTCACTCATTAATGATTTGTTGTTCGGTTTAACCCTTCGATGTGCGAGTGAATGGAACCCAAAGTGTTACATGAGTGGGTAAAAAATAATTCACTGTATTAAGGATCAAATGGTCTCATAAGATTCCATACAAAATGTATACGGCTCATTTTTGACCCACTTATGGAAACTTAGCGTACTAAAATATGTACATTTCGAGTTTTATAAGGTCTTTTACAGGTAGATACAGCTATCTAGTTCTAGCTGGCTGTATCCTGGCTATACTTTATGATTCTATTTGGCAGTGTTTGTAGAATGAGTTCATGCATCAGCAATGTTCATTCGCATATGGATTTTGGCATCAAACCTTGGTATTCAACCGCTCTGATGGAAGACAAGTTTTTGCAAAGGATTTCAGCCCAGTTCGTGTCATTATTAATGCTTTGGGTGGATTATGTCCAAATATTTTTTTATTCTTGGTGTTAATTCCACCTTTACGCAAAGCGATCAGAAAACAGAGAGTTAAGTGGGCATCTACATTTTATTCTTGAATCAGTTGTACTCTTAAGGCATTGCTCAAACTGCCATTTGTCACAGTTCAAGTCCAATCTCAGGTCACATGACTGCCATGTCTCTTGTCTTTTTGTCCCCACAGAGCTGATCTAGCTCGCCCGTCACCTTGGCACCATGAGTTGGAGCTTCCTAACTCGTCTGCTGGATGAGATCTCCAACCACTCCACCTTTGTGGGTAAGATCTGGCTGACGGTGCTCATCATCTTTCGCATCGTGCTGACAGCCATCGGAGGCGAGACCATCTACTACGATGAACAGAGTAAATTTGTCTGCAACACGCAGCAGCCCGGATGTGAGAACGTGTGCTACGATGCATTCGCGCCGCTCTCACATGTTCGATTCTGGATCTTTCAGGTGAGCCGCGTCATGTCGATTGTTAGTGTGTTCCATTCTGCGTTTGAGATTCTCTCGATGTCAGCTTGTAAAAAAATGCCTGAAAATAATGTTTTTAATTTGTAGCACAAACTTGCACCTGAACCACTCTCACATTACATGTGCTTGTGTAGGTAATCATGATCACCACCCCCACCATAATGTACCTGGGCTTTGCCATGCACAAGATTGCCCGCATGGACGACAACGAATACCAGCCACTCCACCGCAACCAGAAGAAGAGGATGCCCATTGTTAGCCGCGGGGCAGTGAGGGACTATGAGGAGGCGGAGGACAACGGGGAGGAGGACCCCATGATTGCTGAGGAGATTGAACCAGAGAAGCAGGACAAAACAGTAAAAGGTATGGTGATGACATATCTTGGATACATAGCAATGGTAGTGATGGCCCCAAATGCATTTCTTGATTCACTGACTGCGTTTATATGCTCAAAATATTCTGTTATTTCCCCTTATCCTGAAAAAGCCAATATTCCCTCGAAGCTGTTTACATGGCTCATGAAGATGAATATTCCAGGCAGACATGTGTCACAAACTGCAGTAAAAACCCCAACTGAGATGCGTAGTCCAAATGCGCTGTAAAGATGGCCAAAGAATGCTCCTGAAACCGGAATAATATTTGCATATTCCTAATGTCTTAATCGGAAAATGCTACATTTGGTAAAAGGTCTAATTCAGAATATCCAACTGGAATATGCTCTTTACATGACCCTTACCAAATGAGGAATATTGTCATCTTCAGAATAATAGTGGAAAATTGGTGTGCATTTAAATATACTGATTGTGTGGCTAAATTTTCATGTAAATAGGTTACAGGAGTTGTTTTTTTTGGTTTTTTTTAAATATGACTGGAATTATCTCAAAATTCATGGTCATCTAAACGTATCACAAATTAATCACAGTAACACGCGTCTTGATGGTAACTAAGCCAGATGTCTCGCCGCTCTTTTGTCTTCAAGATGCAGTGAAGAAGCATGATGGTCGTCGGCGGATAATGCGTGATGGCCTGATGAAAGTCTACGTGTGCCAGCTGCTGTTGCGCTCTGCCTTCGAGGTCGCCTTCCTTTTTGGCCAGTACATCCTGTACGGATTTGAAGTGATACCCTCTTACATCTGCACGCGCTCGCCATGTCCGCACACAGTGGACTGTTTTGTGTCACGCCCCACGGAGAAGACCATCTTCCTGCTGGTGATGTACGTGGTGTCTTTCCTCTGCCTGCTCCTCACCATTTTGGAGATCTTCCATCTGGGGGTTGGAGGTGTCCGTGACACCTTCCGTAGGCGTGCCACCCTCGCGGCTCGTGCCCCGCCACCCTCCTCTTCGTGCCGCCCGGGTTCCCTGCCGACAGCCCCGCCAGGGTACCACGCTGCCATGAAGAAGGATCACTGCAGGAAGCTGAAGGGGGACTTGAGGGACTCGCCACTGGGTGACTCTGGGCGGGAGAGTCTGGGGGATGAGGGGCCCTCATCCAGGGAGCTGGAGAGGCTGCGGAGGCACCTGAAGCTGGCCCAGCAGCACCTGGACCTGGCTTATCAGGCAGAGGAGGGGAGCCCCTCGCGAAGCAGCAGCCCTGAGGTCAACACGGCAGCGCAGACAGCCGCCGAGCAGAACCGCCTCAACTTCGCCCAGGAGAAACAAGGAGAGCCTAGCGAGAAAGGTAGAACTGGCAGTGTGTTTTCATTTCCTTCTCCACGTGAACCTCTGAACTTCATGGTGCCCAGTGTAGTTTATTTTGAAAGCTGCATTGTTTGGCATATGCAATACATCGCTGCCATGCTCATGCCGTGCTCCAAGTACATGGTATGTAAACAACACGGGGACCTGGTTTTCCTAGTGTGTATTATTATATCACCACAAAAGATCAAAAGCTACATTGGGCACCTTTATATTTATATATTTTTATATATATATATCTATCTCTGTACTTCTGTTACAGCTCAAGTTCTCCAATCTGGCTTGTTTTCTTTGATTCAACATCAGACTCAAACACCCATTTATGCCACAGTCCATGATACATCTGAATAGATGGGAAGACTTACACGCCAGTTGATCGTGATTAGGAAAGGGGGGACAAAAGTCTGCCATCTTCAACTATGTATATCTGTATATTCATTCTTGGTGTTTAGATGATGCATTTTAATGACTACTGGACCTTTTTTAGATGAGACAAATTTCTGGAAACAAAGTAATGTCGTCTAATGTTCCTAGTCCATTGCCGAAACCTCTAAAATGCAGGGTGTAAAAATGTCAGCCCCAAAAGAGTGAAAGTCCCATGATATCTTCATGCTGAATATTCTGTTTTTCTCCTCCTAGGAATACATGCCTGAACGTGCTTCCTGCCTCAAACGTCTGCCCTCCCATTCCTACTGGCCTTAAACATATGGGGGAAGCACATATGGGAATGCAGTCAGACCACTGAGGGAGACCAAAGTGTGTGTGTGTGTGTGTGTGTGTGTGTTATGTGTGTATGTGGAGAGAAATGTGCCTTTCAGTATTAAGGGTCAGTAAAAAAACAAAACACTGACCGAGCTGCATTGTGACAGTGGTACATCTCCACACAACTCTCAACTTGAAAGCGTGCCGTCTAGTTTGCTCTCGAGTTTCTGCTTGCCGATCGAACCCCCACATCTTGACAGTGCCTATCGCTGCAGTGCCTTGTCTACACCCTGTTCTTCGCCCAAAGGTTTTTGCTGCCATGTCATAATCCTTATCAGTCAGCGACCTTATGTAGGGATTATCTAAGCTTTAAGATCCTTGCTGGCCAAAGTGTACTTTTAGTTTTTTCAGTCTTTAATGAAAGGGAGTCTGTCTTTTCATAAAATGTTGAAGAACCATCCCTAGTCTCTGTGCTGAGACTTGTTTGCCGAGCACACCGCCTTGGCTTTTGGCATTCTGGGTCTTGTGGGTTGTATTTGTTTTGCTTTGTTTTGTTTTGTTTGTTTCGGGTGGGGTGGGTGGCGGTGTGTAGAGCGGCTTAACTTGTGGTAGACGTGTCTTCCATGTTTATCTTCAACATTTGACGTGTGTGATTATTAGCGGAGGCCAGAGGCCACACCATTCCAGAAATGTTAAGTGTCAATCCAAGCATGTATATTTACTGAAATTGGCCAAAATGTTTACCTGGGAAATGCTTGAATTCTTTACTGACAGGAAATGGTCCTCCAAGCTGATTTTTAAGATCTGATCAAGGTTTTTTTTCCTTTTTTTCTGGCATTGGTTAATTTCAAATACTTCAACATTTCTTTGACCGAAACACATCCAATTCACTCGGATTCTTGACCAAAGCAACATTTATCACAACATAAATTTTCTGTGACATGAGTTTTGTGTTCGTACCCTGAAGTGAAATCCATTTCATGACTGCTAAAGTGGGCACTTTGATGTTTTCTAAATCCTGTTTTTTTTTGTTGTTGTTGTTTTTTTGGTTGTTTGTTTTTTGTAAAATATGTACTGTAAAAACATGTAATCACAAAGGACTACATTTGACATGTTCTTCCATCTTAATTGTAGCCATTTTTCCCCACCAAACTAGAAGGATGGCTCTGGATCTTTTTCCTTTCTTTCTTTTCTCCTGTGCACAAACTACCTTGAGTCCGGGAAATTTTGAATCACAAAACAAATTTATAGCTCAGCTTAGTGTAAAACTTGTGACCAGAGTTAAGTGCTCATGCTGGATTCCCATGTTACGTGTTGTCTTAGCCCGTCACTTGGTTCTGTGTGCTTTGGCTGGCAGAGCAAACTGGAGACTGCCACAAGGGCTATTTGATGCTGTGCTCTTATATTCATCCCACCCAGTTATTGCTCTACTTAACACAAGGTAAGACCTTCATTTTGAATATGATACTGCTTCAGTGGTTCCTATGTATGTTTGTTTTTCTTGTTTTTTTTCTATTGCAAGTTTTGTAGTTTTTGTAACTGTAGAGATTATTTTGTCTTCAAAGAGAATAAAATATATTTGAACATGATGCTTTTGTGCTTGTTACTCTTTTCTGTTCTGACAGCTGCCATACATAGCTGTCTACACTTGTTTTTTAGCCTTTGTGCATTTATGCACATTCAGGCTAATGAGGCACTACAAGAGGAGAAGCAGGTCAAGCTGGGGCCCAGACTGAGTGGACAGTAGCATAGTAGCTGTTGTCATTGACATAGGCCTAGTTGGCCAAAATTATCTGAGCGAATCATTAAAAAAACTCAATTTTTAAAAGAATATCAACTGTGAAGACAATTTCGTTTCAGGCTTTCAGGGCAAAACATTCTCATAGTTGGAACAGAGATTTTTTTTTCCTCCTTGCCTGCAAACAGCATCCATCCAGCCCCCAGATCCCTCAGAAAGCCAGCCACTGATGCATCCAAAAGCTGGAGCTCCTAAAGGGCACAACGATGATGTGCCAATGGATTGCAGCATTTCACGCAGATCCATCCCATTTCTATCTTTAATGACTGTCCCAGAGAAAGAACAATGCTCCTCTATGAGAAACATGTGGTGGAAGATCCAAACAGAGCTTCAGCTGTAAATCGAGGAGCAGCATCGCAGTATCAACCGACTGAAAGAACAACTGATGGATGGATCTCTTGAAAATTGTAGGAAAAAAATGATCACAGAAAAGCAGAGCACTGGAACTGTAAACACAACAAGAAAATTTGGGATTTAACTGATGAAATTATGGAACTCTGAAAAGAAGTGTACAAGAAAGAGAAGGAATGCCTCAGCCATGAAGATGCACGGTGGACACCATCTACATCCCTTTCATAATAAAGAGGTACACTGCTTTGGAAAATGGCAGATGTACGTGTGATGAAGAAGAATATAATCAAAAGAGGAAGATGACTGAAAGAAACCAGAACATTTTAAATAGAAAAAGGCAACGAAATCCAGCAGAAACATCAGTGTGATGAAACACACACTCCTGTTCCTCACTGGTGGGCCTCATTGGACAAAAATGTCAGAGCTGCAAGAGTTACATGAGAAATTGCAGACAATAGTGAACCAAATATCAAGCAGAGCATTCCCAAAATGACAGTTTATGGCAATAAGTGTAAAGAGCAGCATATTAGCGAAGTGCCAGGACTAGCAGGATAGTGATACACAACAGAAGCCAATTACATTTTCATTATTCAATCGGTATTGCCTTTTCTGTCTCCAAGTGTAACTTCCTGCCTTCTTACTAAAGCAAGTGGAGGTTTCACTGACACTGTGGCATGTTAAACTTCATATTTTTTTTCATCAGTTGCTCACTTACAAATTACAAAAGAAATATACTGCAATAATGCAACAAGCATTAAGAGTGGACAAGTGCTACACATGGGATGAGTCCTGTTGTCACTGCTGTCACTGGGTGGCACTGTGGTCTGAATCTGTGGGCAGCTTCTGGAATCACATAAAGAACGAATCATCATCAAATACAGTCCTAGTCAGCTATCCAGCTGAATTCCACTTTTTTCCACTTCTACCGTAAATTTTCGTACAACAGACTGGTAAACTATTTGTAATACAGTCAAAGATAGGTTTATGCTGTTTACTGATGTTGAAAAAAAAAACCTGTTTAACTGGGGTCACATAGTACAGCAACAAATGAACTCCTGATCTGAAGCCTGCATGAGCTGTAAAACTGTAATATGATCATACCTAAACAAAGAGAAATGATGACAGGTGATAATAGTGACTTACTGTCCAGATGGGAGCTCACACTGTTCATTTTCACATGAGACTGGCAGGATTGGCTCCAGAGTGGTCCTGGTTTGGGCTTAATAAGTCATTTGGTTTAAAGCTATTGAAAAGATATTGAAATTTACAGCCATAAAGACAAAAGGTAATAAAATATCTATGAAAAATATTGAAAAGATTGTTTGAAAAATCTAAAGGGTGTGCCTCCTGCAGGCCGATTACCTGCAAAAAGCAGGGTTGGTTTTGGCTCAGCAAATTTCATTTGGTTTAGAAGCAGCTTTCTGAGCCAATACCAAACTGTATTCCCCGGTCTCGGTTTAGCCACCTGTTGTGTAATTTGTTTCTTTGCTTTATCAACAAAGGAGAGTTTCAGACCCTTGGAAGACGATTAAAAAGAGAAATAGAGTGAACAAGTGATAGAAATATGTCTCCACACGAAGCAAATTCGTGGTTCCACGTGAAAAAAGGGCGAAAGAGGAAAAAGAAAACAAATGGAGGCAGCTTTTGTACACTTATAGAAAGGTGAGTTTTCAAGCTAGGCTACTTAGAGGACAGGTCATCGGTGTTACAATGTCCATACGGATGTTTTAACGTGGGTAAATATGATTCCTTAAAGTAAGATTTTTTATTTTTTTTTATTTTTTTTATTACACCTAGTGATTCGGGGTAGCTTGTCTTGTGTCAAAGACTTAGAGAAAGAACCTGAACCCAAAGGAATGCAGGAGTGTGTTTGCTGAAATTGTCTTCACTTGTCTTATGGATGCGGCTGCTTTTATTATCGTTAATCATGTTGTTTGACCTAATAAACACTGCCCCACAATATCGCCAACATGCAATGTGTCAACAAGTTGTTATTTGTCCAGCATATGGCCACATGTAGAAGGGTATTAGAAAACACTGCAAGCTCAGATTTAGAGGATCCTGTGGTGTCTGGATCTGAATTATCCTGTTGATCTAATATTAATAATTAATCATACGCCATGCTTGCTCTTTCTCTGTTTCTCTGTCTGGCTTTCATAGACTTGCTTCATTTGTTTTGGAGTTCACACCCACCAAGACATCTTGTTGACAACACGGTCTCCACCCTCAGCCTTTTCCAGGCTGTCTTTCAAGAACTGGGGGCAGCTTTTTTTGACTAAGTGAGTACACCATTGTATGGTTTTGGCCACCACTCAGCTAAGTGGTGGTATTAGGGGCTCCTGTGTACATAGATTTGAGGCAAGTGTAAAGATGGGCAGTGTCTGGTTGATTGTGCTGCCAAGCCTGTCATTGCAAAAGTCCATGGGTTTGTTTTAAATCCAGTCCCGCCCTACTGACCCTACCCATTACTGAACTAAGTCATTGTGTATTTGGCTAGCTAATTGGACACACTAGAGGTAAGCACTCATTTCTTTTAGTTTATTCTTTGGTAAACTAATGCCCGCCTGCAGCTCGACACATGGTGGCTGATCTTGTGGAATTTTGTGTTGGTGCACATCTGGCCCAAGCACAGGGGGGCAATTCTCACCGCCCATCGTCTCCTGTCCGTCAAACTGCGGCCTGCCTTGTCTTATACTCTAGCTCTTCAGTGTTTTCCCACAATTTCAAATCTTTATTCATTTACTGTTATCGTTCAGTTGATGTACATATAATGTGGCACAGAGGAGGAGAAGAGAGGCTGCGACTTAAAAGAAGATAGTTGCGGAAGTATAGTGCTTGCTATCAAGGTAGGGCCTGACTTTTTAAGGTGTTACACCTGTTAGGGTATTTATCATCAAGGATTTATAATAACCATTATGGTATTAACAGCCAACATAAATAGGCCACAATTATGTAGTCTGTAGGCCTATAACTTTTGTATCAATACATGAAGTTGGCTAGTCATAAATGTCACTTGATTTAGATTTTCCATATAAGTACTGTATTTAGTATCACTGAAAATGCATAGGCCTTGAGTTCTCATTTAAATCAGTACTCTACAATATCACCTTGACCAGTGTTAACAGTCCAGGCTACCATCAGTTCAGTTATTCACTTAAGAATTCATTTGAAGATGGTTGAGTAGATATGGGTTTTGGTGTGGTAAAGTTTAGGGTAATCATGTTTGAGAGAGCTTATATATATGAAAAATGTAGTGAATTGTCGAGACTTGGACAGGACCAAATGTTAGTTCATCTGGAGAGACCAAGTTAAGCGAAGTAACAAAGTAACTGAGGTCAGGTTTGTGTTGCAGTGTTGGGATAAAATTCCATCTGGACCTTCATCTTTGAAAAATGACATCTGCCTTTCAAAGAAATCAGTAAATGCTTTGGTCCACTCTCTGATGTGCGACAAGGACCATGGATGGGGGAAAACATTGAGGTTGCCATCCACTTATGCTGGTTGGCTATTCCCACCTCATTGTGTGCTGTCAAAGTCCTTTGGTGTCCCCATCACCATTGTGCATGATATCATCTACTGTGAAATGGAGAACATCAAGGGATTATTCAAGATGGTACTCTGCAGGATTGCCTGGGTGTCCGTGTCACATTCACATGAAGCCATTTGCAAAGAACAAACGGTTAAGTCCATGATGCACATGTTATGCAGTGGAGCTCTATATGTGCAGCAGTTTTAGCTGCCTCCAGGATGGTGTGTGCTTGAGGATGGAGGATTTCCTTCACTGGCTGCACCCACGTGCCTCATAAGCCCATTCAGGGAATTGATCCAAAGTCCACTGTCCTATCCAGGCCAGGTACAAGTGGCAGCTTTCTAAGGTCAGATGCAAGTGGTGGTGTCCAGATATGCCTTCTTGCAAAACTTCTATATTAGTAGTAAACATGACATAGAGACAGATGTGGAGGAGGTAACCAATTGCAGACAGATGTATGACCAACTGATCAGGAGACAATTTAGGAATTTTGGCAGGCAGCTGCCATGTCTCTGACTGGGGCTGCAGGCCTGCCTGACAGAAGCATGATGACAATGGCTATTTATCAGTTTTTATTCATTTATTGTATGTAATCTGTTTTTGTCATAGTTTTCTTTATTTTTTTAATGGAGGAATACTTCATATTGTTGCGTTGCCCAAAATATTCGCTATTGTTCTTTGACTCTCCAGAACAGTAAAAAATTTTAAAACAAATTTGTGGTTCTTCGTGGATCTTTTCTTTATTCAGTGACTTTCTTTTAAACTTGTCATCAAAATAAGGACATTTTCATAAAACATGAGCATAATATGACATTGTTTTTCAGTGGGACACAGTGTGTATAGCAACCAGGAAAAAAGGACACCAACGTGTAAAAAAGAAAAATAGAACATGTCCTAGAAAGGAAAGGGTGGGGGTGGCCTGTAGATTCCACATACTAACGCTATCTGGTGAAAACACCATCCCTCCAATTTTGGTGATTTTCATGCTCCAAATTCTTTTGAACAATTACCTGCCCCTCCATGGTCTGAAGTTAGACAACCCCAGAAATCATGACCTCCCTCAGAGCCAGATTGATTAAAAAAACATGCATTGTGCTCAAGATGAAACCAAGGCTGTCTTTCCCAGCTCCTGAAAAGTTGACATCTTTGTCATAAGAGGTTTTATACATATATAACCTATATATACCTATATATTCTTTTTTTTCACCCCCCTCTTGTGGTCATGCATGTATAGTAGTGCCACCTACCCACATGCACATATATATACACACATAATACACTTATATAAAATGAGCTGGAAAGGATCCTTCTGCCAGTAGATCTGTCTATGTCTTTCTTAGCCATGTATTTACAACAATGGCCTGCAATGCATTATTAGTGCTTACTTTTTAATCTAGTATCTTGTGCAGGGTATAGGCATGCATATGTTTTAAATATGTGCTTAACCCTGTGACTTGTGCTACTTTATTCTTAGGTTGTTGCCAGCCTATTGTTCTTAGTATTTTTAACTGACATAACATACAGTGCCGTGAGAAAATATTTGGTCTTCTGTCATTTTCTGCATTTTTGTAATTTTTTCCCCCCAGAAAATTACACTAGAAAGGAAAGTTTTTCATTGTAAAACAGAGCCTCAACTCAGTGGTTTTCACGCTGTGCATCCTGCAAATGTGTTTTAACTGTACAGATCATTATCATCGTGGTAAACTATATTTTAGCAAGTTGGAATCCTTTTGTTGTGTTCTGTCATTTGTCTGTCTGCTATGTAAAACCACTAGGTGGCACTGTCGTAAAGCAGGTTTATGTATGAGCCCTCATTACACCTCTCACTGTACCAATAGGACACATCAGTTAACTGTGGCAGTGGTAAGACCTGATTGTGCTGGAGGGCAACCTAGGCAGAGGGTGGAGGTGTGTGTTGGATGTACTGTATTTGATGCCTCATATATGGTTAAAAAATAGATCTGATGTAATGTGACCATGAGTCCCAGAAGTCACTCAGTATTCTGTGCCACTGAAATTAGGCCTACACTGCCCTCCAAAGGAGAGAGCCAAAACACATACATATTTTTAAGGATAAGAAGCTGAACATAGTGGTATTTTACCTTCTGATTACATATGTAAATAACATTTTTTTGTGTGAATAATATATGTATATATATATTTTTTAATGGTATTGACTGGCTTAATATAAGAGCCATGTATGATGCAAGAATTATTTGTATTTAGGCCTAGATGCAGGTGCACTCTTCAGGAATGATGTTGGGCAGGGTCTCGTACTTGAAGGAGTACCCGCCATCAGATGTAGTGGTGATCCTCACTGACTTCATGGTCCCCGGGACCGGAGCGCAACACTGCTTGATCCCCAGCATGGTGGTGGTGCGATCCCAGGCTGAGCAGTTACCATGACAGTAGTGGAAAGTCAACACCTTGGGGTGGACGATCCAGTTGCCCCAGCCCAGCTCCTCAAAGCTTATGTCAATCTCCTCTCGGTGGCAGTCGCTGTACTCCGGTCTCTCCTGAGATGGACGCTGTAGCAGGTCGATTGCAAATGGTGACCAGGGAATGGTGGCTGCCGCATGGCGGGGTAAACGGTCAAGACCCTGCAGCAGGGTGTGCAGGTGAAGGAAAGGCATTTTGTCCGGTTCGTTGGCATGACACTGGCAGGTTGGGCAGCGGACCTGGATCACAAAAGGGCCTTCGGCAATGGAGGCCTTGCCGTTCTGCTCCAGGTGGTAGATGGTCCAGCCGTCTGAGCTGGTCTTTGACGGAGCCTCTGCTGCCTGAAGAAGTTGCTGCTTTGAAGTGAGGATGAAAAGCGGGGTGGAGGAGTTTACAGTGGTGCCCTCGCCTGCATAGAACCAGAAATGGGCTGTCATGACTGAGGCCTCCTGGCTGTTCATCGAAGGTTGGAAGTAATATGTGAAGTGGCTGGGTCTAGCAGTCGAGTCAGATGTGGCACAGGAGGACTCTTGACAAATTGAGATGAGATAGAGAATAAAATGTAAGTGGTTTATTGTCCACTTGCACAGGTATACTAATCCTGTTCTGCTATTTTCCTATACCCCCAAGAAACCTGCATACATATTAATTTGCCGTCAGAGTTTGACTGTGTGCTCTATTGTACTCTATAAAATAATTTAAATGCAGACGATTCAAGTGGGAGGGCACGCTTCAAAGTTTACTAATGTCAAGGATGAGGAAGGATAAAACCCCTCAGGCTCATGCCCAGACTCATAACTCATAGAATTAATATATCTCTTTTAAATGCCTCTTGAATCTGATGTCTCGATGTGAAATGTACACAGAAACATTCTCTTATATTTTGGGTTATGATGGGGTAAAAGAGCAGTCCTAAACTCCTGAGGCATTTCTAAGTTATATTCTTTTGAGAATACAACCTACACACTCACGCACACACACGCACACACACGCACACACACACGCGCATACACACACGCACACACACACACACCTTTTGAAACTGCATTGTCTGCCTTTAAAAATAGCATTTGGAATTATTTGTTTGAGATTTATATAAAGCATAGGTATAATAGCATATGGATCTACTGATTTATGTTTTATACTAGTAAAATTAAAATAGAATCACATTGTTTAGACCAATGACAAATATTTTGAAGTTGTATGAAACCATTCACCTTGATGATGTACAACATAATTTAGCTGTTAAGGTTAAAATCAACAAAACTTCTCACCAGAACTGGGGAATAGGATAATCTCAGAGCTTTGCTGGTTCTGACTGGCGTGGTTCACCCATGCTGTCCTGGCAATCCTGGAGGACCGCTGGTGCCCATGCCTAGCCGCTGCCCGTGCCCTGCCCCCATCTGGACCCTGCACCGTGGGCGTGGGGGCCTCCACCCCCAAGCCCTCCAGGACCCGCTCTTTGAACCAGGTTAGCACGACTTCCCGAGGCAGCTCATCTCCCTGGCAGGCTTGTGCCAGGCTGTGGGTCCACAAAGGGCCCAGGATCAGCAGGGTGCAAGACAGCATGCCTGTGTGACGACCACTCAACACTGCCGGGTGCGAAATTACTTCCAGTTACATCAGCTGGCACAGAAATTAAGTTCAGTGAAAAGTGTAAGAATGTAATTTTAGTAAATGTGCCTCTGTAGGTCCAGTAGCTTCAGTCAGCTGTCACAGGTTTCAGTATCTGGGAAAAGGTTGAAGGAACTCTGCAGTTTAGATTTACTTTGTTGCCTGTGAGCGTCTCCTTGTGTCTGTCCCTGTTCTCACATCACCAGGAACCTCATTCCACCTTCTCATTGGCTTAACTTGGTTGTTTTTAAAACTTTTTCTGATATAGTGTGTCAACTCCCCGCCTAACACATACACTTATACTTGTTGTCTGGATATTTGGCAAAACTGGAGAGAATCTGCAGACAGTTGTATTATTATGTTGGCATGACACTAAGAGGAGATAGCAAAGAGTGACCTCGAGGGCTGTGATGCCACATTATGTGCTCTGTGGCTGTTTTGCACAGTATACTCAAGGCAGTGTGTCTGCATGTTGTTTCTCTGCTGGTGTATCCTGTGAAGTCACTTTTGAATGGCTCTACTGTTCACTTAAAACACAATTTAAAGTATACTTTAAATAAGGGATGGTGAAACTTGTCAGGCTCAAAAATATCCAGACTTGTGCAGCCTTTTGGTGACCTTTTCTTGAAAGTGCTTTCTTTTTCCCCCTTAATAACATTTAAGATATGTTCCTGCCAGGAATCTTGGAAAGTAAATAAACCTAAATTTTAGCATGGTGTCTTCAAATAGACTCAGATGGGTGCCATAAACTTGTCATTGTTATTATTGAGTCACAGCGTTTTCAGCAACACACTCCCCTGCAGAGCCTGGCCTTGACTCAGACAGTTTCATTTAATGCCTCAGCTGCTACAACTGCAGCAATCCTTTATTTAAGTGCACACGCACACACACTCACACACACACACACTCAGAGGCACCTGTTTCCCATGTAGAGTCTACATCTATCTTGTAGGAAACATTTGTACCTTCTTTATCTCCCTGGCCTTGAATCTTACCCGTTCCAGACTAATCACACTCACAGGCTGTGCTGCAAATCTTTCACTTGTTCACTATTCACGATATAGCTAAATCTGTGTAGCTCATTATGTTAGGAATGAGTGTTTGGAATATTTCATATAGAGGATGCAAAAGATCAGTGAAACCAAAAAGGTTTTCTGGTGTAACCTAGCATATAACTTGGAGGTAATGGGCTACTTTAAATTTCAAAGAACAAACATACATCCAAATGGTTCATGTATTGTGTATTGTTACTAATAAAAATCATTAAATTAAAATGTTATTTAATGTTGTTAATTCACAGTTATTTAAGTTACCAACAGCAGTAAGAGAAGTCTTCTATAATTGATACTTAGGGTAAGAACTATCAGTTTAAATATATATCAGATCTATCAGAAAAAATACACATATTCGCTTCATCTGTTTAGGTACTAACATTT
>OMLB01017756.1:0-18435 GCA_900302555.1 Myripristis jacobus
TTTATCCTGCGTTGCATTCTTTCGTCAATTTTTCTCTTCCATCCACGTCCAGGGAGATTAGCCACAGTTCCATGGGTTATAAACTTCTTGATTATATTGCGCACAGTGGACAAAGGAACTTCAAGATCTCTGGAGATGGTCTTGTAACCTTGAGATTGTTCATATTTTTCCACAATTTTGCTTTTTAAGTCCTCAGACAATTCTCGGCTCTTCTTTCTCTTCTCCATGCTTGGTGTGACACACACAGGCACACAACACAAAGGTTGAGTCAACTTATATACATTCTAACTGGCTTCAGGTGTGATTTCTATATTGCCAGCACCTGTTACTTGCCACAGGTGAGTTTAAACGAGCATCACATGCTTGAAATAAAATGATTTGCCTACAGTTTTAAAAGGGTCCCAATAATTTTGTCCACTCCATTTTTGAAGTTTTGTGTAAAATGATGTCAAATTTGGCTTTTTTCTTCTGCTTTTTTGTTTTCTTCCAATGCACATAAAGGAAATAAACTAGTGCTACTAATAGTTTTTATAATTATTATTTGTTGTGCTAGAATCAGTATTAGTATAATTTCTGTCATTCTCTTCTATAGCCTGTAGGAGGCATTAAAGGCTAAGATTACTGACACTGACCCTTTTCTATTTTTCTTTTTTTTTCTTTCTTCTTCTTAAAATCACATATTATCTTGTGTCTCCCCTCAGTGGGAAACTCTGAAGAACCCCCAGGTGTGGCTGGACGCTGCCACCCAGATCTTCTTCTCTCTCTCTGTGGCATTTGGGGGCCTCATTGTTTTCTCCAGCTACAATCCTCTGCAGTTAGTGTCAAACGGGGACAGTTTTTCCAGTGTCATTTTTTTAAAAATCATATACAACCATTAAATGGTCACAATGATATTTCATTATATCTATTGTCACTGCACTATGGCTGTCAATTAAATCTTTTAATTCTTTTTCTTTCACATTTTATCTGTCAGTAATAATTGTGAGAGAGATGCAGTTGTGGTCGGGCTGGTAAACAGCGGTACATCTCTCTATGCCTCCATCTCTGTCTTCTCCATCCTTGGGTTTAAAGCCAAAGCGAACTATATAACCTGTCTTGAAAGGTATGTATATGAATGTACTAACATCTGCCAGTTACTAACTATAAATATCTCTAACTGCTGTTTTTTCTCCTCATCATAATCATTGATTGAACTACACTCAAAAGAAACTCTGACCTGTTACATATATATCACTGCAGAAACATCTTGGCTCTGACCAACCATTTTGAGATTGCAGACCAGAATATAACAGTGCAAAACTATGATCAGTGGGTTGAATACCTGAATGGGACATATCCAGCTGAAGTCTCCAGTTTAAGCCTGAGTCTCTGCGACCTGAAAACATTCCTTGATCAGGTAGTATGCCTTTGTCTTTATCTGGTGAGCACATTTTGTATAATGTGTTCTACCGAAACCGCGCTCAGGTAGCTAACAACCTATTAATTCCAATGGACTTGTCTGCTTGCTGTTATTACATTTAAGTTCCCGCCACCTTTGACACTGTGGATCACGACATCCTCCTATAACGTCCCAAGAACCTAATGAACCTGGCACTTTCTTGGTTCTGTTCATACCTGAGTAATAAAACACGCAACGTTACATACAACAAAATATGTCTTTCTGCTCCAAGGTTAAATACAGTATTCCACAAGGATGAGTATTCAGTCCACTTTTGTTTTGGGTTTACTTTCTGCCATTTTCAAAAAAAATAAACAAATAAATACTGTAGCACTGCTATGCAGATGACGCACAAATCTATCTTCCTGTAACAGTCAGCCATTCCTCCCAGCTGGTTAGAGTCATACCTATCAGATGTGCATCACTGGATGCTCAATCATTTCTTGCATTTGAATGCACACAAGACCAAAATGTTACTTGTTGGTCCAGCTAGATTCATGTCACTTTTTACAGATTTTTCCATTAATCTTGATGGCTGCAGAATTTCCTACACCCATATAGTTAAGAGTCAGGGAGTAGTATTCCCTCTCTTATATTTGAGCCACACCTCAAGTATATAACACAAACTGCCTTCTTCTATCACATTCAAATATCTATAAACAGATTAAATATGTGTAGGTGTGTATATCTAGTTATATCTATCTATATTTACTGATATGTACGTATGTGGATAGATAGATAGATAGATAGATAGATAGATAGATAGATAGATAGATCATATATCTATCTATGTCTTTGGCAATGGAGGCATTCCAGTTTCCATTTCTGTTTCCATTGTTGTCCAAATCGTTTTATGAAGGTAAACAGCCCATAAGGGGTGGTAATTCAGATGCAAAATCCTCATATATGCCTTCATCTAGCCAACATCTAGCAGAGACTACTGTAATGTACTTTTCTCTGGCCAACTATACCAACAAAAGGTCTCCAGTTGGTCCAGACTGTAGCTGCCAGAGTCCTCACAAGATCTAAGAAATTGGATCCTACAAAACACTGGTACTGATGTCTCTGCAACGGCCACTAGTTCACGCAGGAGCTGATTTCAAAATCCTCCTTCTAACCCATAAGACTTTAAATTGTCCAGCTGCCTCATATATCTCCACTTTCTACCCTTTGATTTAGTAAGAACTCTTTTGGTCGAGCCTTTGCCCACTGAGCTCCACTTCTTTGGAATAAGTCACCACTGCACTGAAAACACATCCTTTTTCTGTTCACTATGACCTCTACTAATTTCAGCAGCTCTCCCAACAGCTACCCCAACCCTGTTACAGTTATATGATTTCTGTTTGTAAATTACTAACCTCAGCCTTGCTGTCATATTAACATTATTACCCATGTAACACACACAATACACGCACACACATGTGAAAGTGTGTGTGTACTTGTAATATGGTATGTGTGTGTGTGTGTGTGTGTGTGTGTGTGTGTGTATTCTGCCTTTGCTTTTTACTGACGTGTAAAGTATACAGAGACTTCTTGGGTGATGTGTACTTTAAATAAACTGAAGCTGAAGTTGAATATTCAGATCTTTCCTGGCTCTAGATTAGGCTGGATATGAAGTAGCAGAGAGGGTAAAAAATAAAATCACAGTAAGCAGTCAAGAAGCTGGTGACATGGACAGAGTTCATCAGGTACTAGTCAGGGTGTACTGTATGTTCAGACCTTCTGATTATTTTCCCTTCTCTCTGTGCTTCCTCCTCCCCCAGAGTGCTTCGGGTACTGGCTTGGCATTTATTGTGTTCACTGAGGCAGTGATAGCGATGCCCGGTTCTCAGGTATGGGCTGTACTATTCTTCATCATGCTCTTCAGCTTGGGTCTCTCAACTATGTTTGGAAACTTGGAAGGTGTCCTCAACCCCCTCCAGGAACTAAACATGGTGCCCAAGTGGATAGCAAAGGAGCTCCTCACAGGTCAGCAGTGGTGTTTTTGGGGTAGATTTTGCAACAATGACTAAGACAGTTGGCTTGTGGGCAGCTTCTTAAGAAATCTTGAAACAAGTTTTGCATTTAGTTTGCCTCTTGATAAAGATATTACCAGAAGAGCACATGTGCTTCAAAATAACCTTATACATTGTTCACATCAAAAAACAAAACAAAAAAAGGACTGGATTGGACTCAAAATTCTGCCATTTTGTCAGAATCCCCTTAACATGAGTCCTTGATCCCCACAAGGACATGTTGTTTACTTGCAGACTGTGCATGCTATCTGGTTTTGTTTAATTGCACATTGGCGACTCTATCTTTATGAACCCTGTAAAAATGTCTTATATCTGTAATAATAACTAACCTCAATGCAACCCTTGCTTCTATTTCAGGATTAGTTTGCTTGATATGCTTCCTGTTGTCTCTGATCTTCACCCTGGGCTCAGGCAACTACTGGTTGGAAATCTTTAATACCTATGTGGGCTCTGTTCCTTTCCTCATCATCGCCTTCTTTGAGGTCGTTGGGGTGATGTATGTCTACGGACTGCGGCGGTAACACTGGTTTTCTTGTTGTGTTCTGTGCTTTGTATTATATACTAAAGGTATAACTGAATGCGATGAATACTGTGACCGTTTCTGCTCTGTAGTTTCAGTGAGGACATCTTCTTCATGACAGGGACAAAACCCAACCTTTACTGGAAGGTCTGCTGGATGGTTATTAGTCCTTTGATGTTGCTGGTGGTCTTCATAGCCTATATAGCTGTCCAAATACAGAAGCACCCGAGCTATTCTGCATGGAACCCTGACTATGTAAGGCTGCACAACTGAAATGATCCAAATAATCTCAAACCAATAGGATAAAACATCCCCTCAGGCAGTGACTGGTGTAGTTTAGTTTCTGGACTGCTGATGGGCCAGCTGCCTAATTTTTCTACATGCACTGATTTAAAAGAATGCAACAGACACAGCTGATCGATACATCTGAGCTAACCATGCAGTGATCAGCTGCTACTGTCTTGTAAGAACATCTGATATGAAACATGCTATTGCCAGCAGACTGAATACATACCTGACAGATTTTTGTTCCCCCCAACAGGTGGATTTCCCCAAAATGAATGTGAAACCTTACCCGGACTGGGTGTATGGCATCATTATCCTCCTCTCTGCACTGCCTGTAGCTCCTATCCCCCTCGTAACTCTCTACAGACTGATCTTTAGGAGGTCCTCTGGAGTCCACCGCACCCCTTACGTCAATGATGGCTATGCTGTCGAAACATAGTTCAGTGAGCTGAGAGACTGAATATTCTGCAAACGTCACCTAAACTGCTGAAGAACCTTTGAATACATGAACGTTTGTCCTTGACCTCATCTTACGTTTGTCATTTGATTAACATAATAAAATATGTGTTCTTTCTGAAAAAAAATCCTTTTGTTTACTATTTCATGATATAAACAGCCGACTCTGAAACTGATCAACACAGCTGAAACACCATCATAATTGCCTGTGACATGGTTTGCATTTCATGATTGTTTGATGGAGTGTTTTAATTGCTCAAAGCATCTTTTGTTATAATGTTCTAGCATCTGTAGCAACAATAGTGTTAGGTCTTGTGTGGTACAGAATGTTATATTTGTGGTTGTGATTGATTTAAGCCTGTCAAAATAAATGTTGATGTTTTTCACCATGTTTATCATGAACAGAGCTGAACATACTGTATTCTACATATTGAAGACATACCTGTATTCTTACAATCCCATTTTTAAACAAGCAGGAAGGTTTACCCACTAAAGCATTATCATGTGTTATCTACCCTCCCTCCCTGGTGGCCTATTTCCTTGTACCACCCATAAAAACTGTATCGTTGGCACTTGCACTCAAAGCTGCAACTGAGACGGCAGGAGAGGACAAACCAGGACAATCATAAAGAAGAGAAGAGAGTGACATTATTTAACTTTGCCAGTGAACATTTGTTGAAGTAAAGGAAGCTGATACTGAATCTTAGTCAAGGCACAGTAAAACGCAGTAGCAAAGAAAGAGTATTCAGTACAAGCTGGACTGGGATGTAAAAAGAAAAAAAAAAGAAAGCTATTAAACGAAAGTAAAGACAAGTGGAAAAGGATTGAATATATTAAATTAAACTTAATTATTGGCTGATTTGCAGTGAATATAAGACTTGGAGAGCTTTGGGTTTCGCCTTAACTGGAAGTGAAGCTGTGCTGAACTTGTGTGCTGCTGCCAGCTGAGGATGGCGAAAACAGTAGAATCCCCTGACGTGGAGGAGAGACCCAAGTGGGACAACAAGATTCAGTACATGTTAACCTGCATCGGCTTCGCAGTAGGATTGGGAAACGTGTGGCGCTTTCCTTACTTGTGTCAAATCTATGGAGGGGGTAAGATGCCAGCTTTGTTTCACACATTCATCTATAATATAATGACTTCTTTTAAAAAAAAATGCTGTTATAATTTATTATCATCAAAGGGAGTGAAGACATGAGAAGTTTTTTCAGATCACAGTTTGACTCACTTAAAATTTTAACCATCCTATTGTCTATATTTACTGCCTCTAAATATATGATTATCATGTATTACATGGTGTACACATTTTGTACACATTGGTCTTTCTATGGGGTCAGGCATTTCTAGCTATTTAAAACATATATGAAAAATCAACACTTTACACACTTTTGTTTTAATTGATTGATTTGAATGACACTGAGGAACTTTAACATGTTATTTATAATCTTCAAAATCTTCCTTCTGCTTAAGGGCTCTGACCGAACATAACCATACCTGTAGCAGTGTGAGAAACACTTATAGAAAGAAAATAAATAAATAAATAAAAAAATACCAGACAAAAAAAACTTTGATGTGTTTTATGTAAAGAGCTGTATGGGTAGTCAACAAAAGAAACATAAAGTACCTGTCACATAAACTTCGGTAAATTTTTTATTTTATTTATTACCATTTTTTGTCATTGGACGCAATGGCACTTGAGATTGTGTAACATGTAATGTTCCTCCAGAACAGACGAGGAAGAGCAATCAGTTTCTTTGTGTTCAGAATAGTGAGCCACATCCAGAGTATATCTGGTTTATTTTGCTGAATACTACACTGTGACACTTCAGACAGTATCTCTAACAGACCCCCCTCCACTATTTACTTCCTCATAACTCCAGGTGAGATAATTCAACATGTCACAGCTAACAGGACCTCAAATATTGTGGGTCAGGGCTTCACTGAGCAAACAATCAATCCCAGGAATGTGCACACGCTCTGTTCATTTAAATATTGACTCTAAGTGTCAGACTGCCTCAGGAAGTTATTTAGTTGAACCTTCATCTCACCTTAAAGTCACAGGCCTGCACCCAACTATCTCCTCTTATTATTATTATTTTTTTTTCAGGTGCATTCCTCATCCCCTACCTGATAGCGCTGGTATTTGAGGGTCTCCCCCTGCTCTACATGGAGCTGGCTATCGGACAGAGGCTCCGCAAGGGCAGTGTTGGTGTCTGGAACACCATCTCACCATATCTGGGTGGAGTTGGTGGGTAGCCCAGAATATTTAATCTAAATCAGTATTTACTTTTGGTAATAAATGGTAACATTTTTGCATGCACATTTCCAAATGAGGTTGTAAATAATTGTTAACCACTTTTATTTACTATTCCAGAATATTCTAGGTAAATGTCTCCCATTGCCTTTCCTTTTGAATAATTTGAAAACTAACATGCAGAGCTACAGAAATGTGTCTGCAAGGCTATTAAAGTTCGCTAATGATAAATCTAAGAGCCAAATTTGCATGTTAAGACTGTAAAATAAAATAAAAACTGCAGTATTTTGGAAAAAAAACAACAACAAAACAAAACTAGCTGAAAGCATTTCCATTTCCACCATCACATGTGGTGGGGGAGATGAGGAAATGGGGACCAGCAATGCCATCTTTTAAAATATTTTTTTTAAGGCACACAGATTTGTTACTGAAGTAAGATAGGCACAAAGTATAGCACATATGCTAGAAACATTATGTTGTTGTCAAGATTATCCACAGGTAGGATAATCACCAGAAGTTAATCATGCCCACTGCCACACACCCCTTTAGCCAATCAGAGCAAAAAGCTAATTAGTGTTTCTTGCCACATGACCAACCTTTCCATCATTTTTCATGGTGTTCCTGAATCCGCTTAAAAGTTACATGCATTGTTAAGCCGTGCCCACTGCCACACCCCACTTGGGCCAGTCAGTGTGAAAAACTGATCAGTTCTCCCTCAGCCCATTATCAAACTTTCCACCAAGCTTCATGCAAATCTGTTCATAACTTTTTGAGCTATCGTGTTAACAAATTAGTATTAACAGCACTCACCATCCTGCACAACAGAAAGATATTATGACATTGTGACCCTACTCACCAACTCTCATAGGTATGTTGCTTTGGATATGTGTGTCTGCCAAATGTCAGCTCCCACAAAATCCCAAATTGTGGCATTAAGGAAAGATAATTTATAGTCTTTGTTAGAAATGTGCATTACTTAGTCAGTTATGTTGCTGCCTTATTAGCATTAAAATATATATGCAACTCCCTGTGAATAATATGAATAATATTACTGTGTGTAGGTATTGGCTGCATGTTGGTGTCATTCCTGGTGGGTGTTTTCTACAACACCATCCTGGCCTGGGTGCTCTGGTATTTCTTTCACTCTTTCCAAGATCCCCTGCCTTGGAGCCAGTGTCCACTCAATGTAAATCAGACAGGTAACAAGGACTCCATGTATCACATCAATTAGCAACAATTTCTGTTGAATTTGCTAATATAAAAATGCATGAAATTAGATCTATTTCTGAACTTTTTGCAGATATGAAACAAAATAAACTAGGAGCATCAGGAGGATGCTTTTATGCAGAACTTGTGAGAACCTGTTTGTTGGTTTCTCTCCCTTTATGCAATGGCTTTTTAAACAGGCTATAATGAGGAATGTGTGGCCAGTACACCAGTGAACTACTTCTGGTACCGCAAGACCCTGAACATCACAGCTGACATCGGGATCAGCGACTCCCCGCGGTGGTGGTTGGTCATCAGCCTGGCCACCGCCTGGAGTGTGCTCTACATCTGCCTCATCAGAGGCATTGATACCATTGGAAAGGTATCCTGGTCCAAAATCAACCGTTGTACCCAAACTCTTGAAGATCAGTGCTTTCACTCATATTCAGTATTTGCTGAGACATAGAGGAATAGGGTAAAAAGTGAGAGCTGAGATACATGTTTGTAGTCTGGAGACTTTGACCAGAGATGAAAATGTCTTGTTGTTGTTTCACTTTTCAGGCTGTGTATGTGACATCCACTCTCCCTTACCTGGTACTGACAATTTTCCTGATCCGTGCCCTCACTCTGCCCGGAGCCACTGATGGACTCATCTACCTCTTCACCCCTGATGTGAGTTCGCTCGTCGCTTGCTCTCTCAGTTGAAAGATGGCGGCATCTTGAGTCACACATATCCTGAGTCACTGATATGTTATTTTCATGCTTCCTTAAGTGGGAGATTCTGAGGAACCCTCAGGTGTGGCTGGACGCTGCCACCCAGATCTTCTTCTCCCTCTCAGTGGCTTTTGGAGGCCTCATAGCGTTCTCAAGCTACAACCCTGAGAAGTAAGTTCTTGCTCTTGCTTTTGTAGAAACGGAGCAGTTGGTGTGGGACTGGAGTGAAGCTCTGTTGTTTTTTTTCTGTTCTGTTTCTATTAGAAATGACTGTGAGAGGGATGCTGTTGTGGTGGGGGTGATAAACAGCGCTACATCTCTCTACGCCTCCATTCCCATCTTTGCCATCCTGGGTTTTAAAGCTAGATCCAACTACAACACCTGTCTAAATCAGTACGTGTTTCTATTTTGTGGAAAAACATGTTTTTTGCTTGCTTACTGATACCAACTAGACACCTGAAAAATCATCAGTGATTATCTTTTATCCCGTCTGCAGCAACGTCTTAGTTCTGACCAACCATTTTGAGATTTCTGACCAGAATGTAACAGTGGAGAACTATGACCACTGGTTGGAACACCTGAATGCGACTTTTCCTGATGAAGTCTCTAGTCTCCAGAACATAAGGAACTGCAGTCTGCAAACATTCCTTGATCAGGTATTGTAACTTTGTTAGAGAATAAGCTGATTCATACACTGTGGCAATAGTTTAAACTTTCTAGGATGACAGTTCAGCCTGGATATGGGTAAAGTGGTACAAATTAAACCACAGAAAGCAACCAAGTCATTAAATGTGCCAGCATGCATGATATTTGAAACACTTTTCACCTCAGTAAGACATGTTCTTCACCGAAACTCTCATTTCATTAAGTCATCCACATCCTCATTTATCTTCCAGGGTAGGTCAGATATTAATCAGGCATTTCATTTCAAGTCCTCTGATTATTCTCCCCTCTCTCTGTGCTTCCTCCTCCTCCCCCAGAGTGCGTCAGGTACTGGCTTGGCATTTATTGTGTTCACTGAGGCAGTGATAGAGATGCCAGGCTCTCAGGTATGGGCCATACTGTTCTTCATCATGCTCTTCAGCTTGGGTCTCTCCTCCATGTTTGGCACCGTAGAGGGCATCGTCACACCACTCAGTGACCTCAAATTGGTGCCCAAATGGATCCCTAGTGAACTTGTAACAGGTACCTGCTAATTGCTAGCATTCTTGGCCTCATGCTAGAATATTTATCTTAAATCCTTTGTTTCTGTGATCCCTACTGGAATATATAATACTAATAGACCACCAGATCACGACCACCTTTTCAGAATTCTTCCTTTAACAGTTCAATGACGTATGATTATCTACATCAAGCAACCACTGGCACATGGTAGCTTACCCATTGATTTTCATCTGTCATCATAATGTAGTCTGTTATAAAGGACAGCACTCCAATTTGACTTTTATATTACCATTACTGTGGCAACATTAGAAAGTCAAATTAGACAGGCAACGCAACCAATCCAGGCCTTGAATAACCTGTTGCATTGGAAGCTTGATGTGATTGTTGAGGTAATCATACATCACTTTCTGAGATTCACTGTTTCAGGAGGAGTTCTGAACACAACTGAGGTCCATGAGGGTCTCATGGGAGTGGGTGTTGTTCTTTTTGAATTCCTGCTCCGTGAAAAACTGAGCACTTCTCTCAATTCCTCAGCGGTCGTCTGCTTGATATCCTTCTTGATGGCTCTGATCTTCACCCTGGGCTCAGGGAATTACTGGGTGGAGATCTTCAGCAGCTATGTGGGCTCTGTGCCCCTACTCATCATTGCAGTCTTTGAGATTGTTGGAGTGTCTTATATCTATGGGATGAAAAGGTACCCTTTTCTGCTCCGTTAGTCTTCTTAGAATAGCAAAGCTTAGTTTCTGTTTTGATATCTACAGTACACCGAAAAAAAAATATGCACTACAGCCTTGGTAATCTTCTAAGCTTTACAAATAAACTTTTAATGATTTCTTAGACTGTCCCTGTGTCTCCTGACAGGTTTGGTGAGGACATTCTCTTTATGACTGGGAGAAGGCCCAACATTTTCTGGAGGGCTTGTTGGACATTTATCAGTCCTTTGTTGCTAATAGGGGTGTTGATTGCCTACGTGGTTGTCCAGGCACAGAAATACCCCCACTACCCTGCATGGGACCCTGACTATGTAAGCAAGCTGAGGGGACTGGCATGGATTTCAGTCAACTTAAATGAGCCTCATTAATGGACATTACGTAGCCTTTACCTCCACTGCAATATTCAATAAATCAGTTTTTAATATTGTACACCTGATATTCAACTTCTGTCTAATGTTATCTTTTTACTTGATGACTACAATCTATATCAATCTCTCTCTTTAGGAATTTTTCCCTCAAACCGAGATGAAGCCCTACCCAAACTGGGTATTTGCCATAATTGTCCTCCTCTGTGTTCTGCCTGTGATTTCCATCCCACTGGTGGCTCTCTACAGACTGATTTTATGTGGACTGCAGAGGAAGTCATCCAACCTCAGACCCAATCCTTATGTCAACGATGGCTATACCGGAGAAACCATAGAAACTGAATGAAATTCAGTTCAATTTCTGTGGTCGAAACATAGGAACAGAAGAAGCCTGAGAGCTCAAAGCTCAAGGAAATGTTGCTACTCAATAGTACTGACTTTCATGAATTGGAAAGGACTTTTGCCTCATTTATGTTTATCCTTCCCTTTGTGGATTTGTTAATCAAAAATGTCCTCTTAATGTTTGGTATCATTTTTTTAAAATCAGTGTGAAGTAGGGGTGTGACATAAATCTGTAATGCAATACATCGCAACTCTTCCTTTTGTGATATACAGTATTAAAAATACACTGTCACATTTGCTTATTTTAAAACTGTTTTGCCTTTTCCAGGGCATATTTTCTTCTTCAGTTACAGATATCCTGATGTATCATAGCTGATTATCTTATAATACATTGCATATCATAGAACTACCTGTATCATGATTCCATCATTACTGTGGATGAAATATCGTGACAGTATCATATCGCCAGTCACCCAGCGATTCCCACCCCGAGTGTGAAGACAAAGGGAAAACATGAGCTTACATTTATTTGCACAAAACAAGGCTAGATTTATTTTAACAGTGATAGGACTGATCCTTTCCTTAGTATGTCATTTTGTTTGTATGTATGTTTTTCTGTGCCTTAACACTCATTCTCAAAGATCACAATTTCAAATGTGTAATTATTTCTTTAACTCATGTAACTGAGCAATGTGCATTGCTTGTTGTGCAAAAAAAATAATTTTATTTAAATATTGTACCTCACTACATTTAAAGTGACATCCAATGCAATACAAATTGTTGGTACTGTAAAAACGTCAGAAAATTCAGTTGACAAATTGTGGATCCGTTTGCAGTGAGCAGCTATTCAACAAGAAAGAAAAGGTGAAACTGCTTTAAGTTGTTTCTGCACTTTATCTTCAAATTTTCCGATTAAAAGAGTTTTAACTCTGTCTGCTTGTCTTTTTAACAACATCACATGTAACAATGCTCTTTTCTAAAAAGTAACTGAATAACTTTTACTCTTATTTGAAAGTTTAAATCACCAATTTTTACTTTGATTTCGATTTTTTTATGCAGTAAATGCAGGAGGCTTTTTTGTTTTGCTTGTTTATTTCCAAGGAAAGAAAACACATTTGCTCATTCTCACAGCACAGAGATCTTATTCCAGATGATAGAAATATATCAGTATTTACCATGCAACTAGTGTTTTATATGAACACCAACTCTCCTAGTAATGTAGTTTTGTACAGCAGATGTCCTTTATAGTTTCTTTATCCTTTTGAGAATCGGGAAAAACTCCTCTTCACTTGGATTTTTGTCAGAGTAAAGGTGCTGCTTTCCACAGCAACTTCAATTTGACAATAATTAAGTCAAACTTTGAACACATATACTTCCAGGGGGATAGTGTGATAACTGGAAGGTCATTTAAGGCGGCAGGGTGACACTTATTGTCTAAGTCTGGATGGCCAGGAACTCCTCTGGGATCTTAGGGTTAGCGGCCTGTCTGACCCTGGCCAGCCTCAGATCCCCCAGACGCCTCTCCAGACCACGTTTCCCTGTCAGGAGGAGAACAGCAGGAGAGAGAGGGACTTCAGACTAGTTTTTACCTTGCTGGTGAACTGTATTATTCTAAATTAGCCAACCTGAATACGTATGTGAACTTTTGTTGTTAACTTATATAACAGCTGTAAAACTGCAACTGAGATGAGGTGGGCAGTGACCATGACTTACCAAAAACATGTAACTATATCTTTTTATAAGCCCCAATGTGACCTTAAGCATAGAGAGATTATAAAAATTTAACTGTAGCTAGTGTCATTTGGTTGGGTGTTCCTTTCACAAAGTCCACATTCAAAAGGGACTGGCCCATGTTGTAATACTGATGTGTTCATTTTGTTTTGATGGATTTTTAAATGGAAAAATGTGACAACAATGCTGTGATAACATAGTTTGCACAGGACACCTCTGTGTGTGTGTGTGTCAGGTACATACTTTTGTGCAGGCACGGGAGCAGGGCCCTGTAGAGAGGACGGTGGCGTGACAGCACCAGCAGAAAAGAAAGACAGAAGAGCAGCTCCACTGCTTCATACTGGAGGACACCTGTCTGGGCCTTACTACCTATAATCATACCTAGGAGAATGACAGAGAGGTGTAATGTTATGGGCAGAAAAAAAACAGAACAATGAAGAGAAAACTGTTTTCAAATTGTAATTTTCCATGATTTATGGTTGTGTTTCTATGTGTGTATGTATCTTGCCTTTGTTGCACAGTCTGATGAGGTAATTGGTGTACTCAGCCATGTCCCAGATCATCTGCAGGAAATAGACCGGGTTCTTGGCAACAGTCTGACCAAAGGGTAAACTCTGGGCACACACATGAAACCTAAAGAGAAAAAAAGTACAACATAAAAACAAAGAGCCCTGCCCACTCAGATACATAAACTCTGAGGGGCCAGGTGCTGTGGTGAGTTTTCGAATCAGAGCAGATACTGGTTGCCATCCACACACAGTCTGTTTGAATAGCAGCATTATCTCCACAGACCCATTTATTAAGCCAAAACCACTGAGCATATGTCAGAGCGGAAGGAGACACAGTCTAAAGTCCCTGGTCTGTGTTTACCACCATCTTTCAACTCAATTCACAATGGTCAATCAATTCTTTAATCTCAGCATGAAATAAAACACCGGCATTCACACTAGTACCTGCGCTACAGCACAGAATTATGTATTGAAAATGCCTGATTACCTCAATTTTGGGGGAAAAAAAATAGCCGCAAGAGGCGATAACAGGGTCAGTGCAGGAAAACTGAAGACTTTGGCATGAAGACATGTACTGGCACACTTATTTGTCATAACCAGAGGAATCATTGGTCATGACACGTCCAAAGGTAAATTACATTCATAGATTTTTTCCTGAAATTTTCAACTGAAGCTGTAGCGCCCCCTCCTGTAGCGTTCAGGAGATACGACATATTTTCTAATATAAACCCCGCCCACATCATTTGCGCAAACGTTAAGGGCCACTTATATCAAAAATCCAAAAGTTATTGGATAAAATGTTAAGTTCACTGCTACAGCGCCATCCTCCGGCCAATCTACATATTTTCTTGTCTGAATAGTGGGTGAGAAGGTTTAGGAACCGTAGCTGTAACAATTTCTGAGTAACCCAGATATTCTTAGGGGGAAAAAAAAAATATGAATGGAAACAGTAGCAGGGAAAAAAACAATACCAGATACAATACAGACCCAGTGGCTTTGCTGCTTGGACCCCTAAAAAGAAGTAAAAACAGGAGTCTAGTGTTGGCCATGGTGTTTAGTATTTACCTGTATGCATGAAGCAGAACCAGCTTGTAGATATTCCTGTAGACTGCTTCAACAGAATTGGTCTGAGAAGGGAAACACATACAATAAAAGATTGAGTTTCATGCGGTGTAAAGGAGCTGATGTGTAAACCTGAAGTGACATGGACTGAAAAA
The DNA here is from genome assembly GCA_900302555.1 of Myripristis jacobus. Lineage (NCBI taxonomy): Eukaryota > Metazoa > Chordata > Actinopteri > Holocentriformes > Holocentridae > Myripristis > Myripristis jacobus. The sequence goes on from OMLB01017756.1 coordinate 14,931, forward strand.
CAACAGGTAATGACTGAGTCTTCCGCTCTGTTGATGCATCACGGTCAAACACAATAAAGATTATGGAAAGACACACAAAAGGTCTGAGCTAACTAATCAATATCTGACATGTGATGTATGATGCAGGCAATATTAATGTGTCCTACTTTCTGTTTCATGGCCTGCTCCAAACAATTATGAGACCAAATGAGACCTCAAGTTAACTGGTGTATTTTACACAGTGTTTTGGATTTTCAAAGCTTTTTTTCCAACCATGTCTTGGCTCCCTGTTGCATATTTCCACAAAAGAAAACTGACCAAAAATGTTCAGTGCCTTTTCCTTAAAATACGAAAGTGATAGTTTGATGCAGCATAAGCCTGTTGAGCCACTGAAAAAAACATTTGCTTCGTTGCCTGATGCTTACAGTGGAATCCTGTCTTAGCCAGTGAGAGATTAGTGTGAAAACAACCTCTTACTGATATTGAGGAAATCCTCAGACTGTCACCCATATCACAGCAGCAGTGAATTATTGCCAACGTTGTGCAATTATAAGACTTTGAAACAAAGGCAATGGACTTTAAAAAACCTTACAGCCCTGACCTTGAGGTCCACAAAGAGAGCGTGGCACTTGAGTCTGAGGATACACAACAGCTTCCTCCTCATTTGCTGTCCAGCTAAGTGGGAGGAGCCTAACGTAAGACTGTAGCGCAGAGATTGTCCTGCGTAGCTGTGAAGTGACAAAAAGCAAGAGCTTAACAAAACATAAACAACAAGTATTCACCAAAAGAAATGTTTAAGTGGTACAGCGATTAGAGTGTTTGCTGTATTTTGTAAAAGGATATTGATATAGTAATCTATCCAAGCTAGACTGGGACCTTTCCCTAAGGTTTTTTATAAGTAGGTACAAAGTACAAGTGTCTTTCAGTCACCTTACAAGGAACCATAAAATGCTGCATAGAAAACAGAGAGATTATAAAACTATAGTTAAATTATAATCAGCCACAATGTTTCTTTCTTTCTTCCTCAGTGTGTGTGTGTGTGTAAAGTCACCTGGAGTAGTCTCTATGGACATCCAGTGTATGTGTGTCTAGCAGCAGGCCACACCAGGGGAAGAGGCAGTGAGGGGGCAGCAGGCGAATGCCAGGAACAGAGCCCATGTCTCCAGACACCTGGAAGTTGACTACCACCTTCTGGGTCTTGATCACCAGCCCATACTCTGGCACCCCCACCAACAAGGTCCTGCACAAAAAAAAAAAAATTCAAATTCAACAACAACTTTGATCAGTGATTCTTCACCTCTGGCTGGTGGGACAAAAATGTGATAAGAAACTGGCTGGCCTGGCTAGCTTACATTCTCAGGATATGTTATTTGCAAATGTGGTGGGATGAGATCTTGATTTGGGAAACTGGTGCTTATCAGAATCCTTGTCAGCTGTATCAGAATATTTTTGTACATTCAGTGCCCAACAAACTGAACAACTGTCCTTCGTGCTGTTCTGTACTTTCTTACTCTTGTTTACCACGCTCTGACTCATTTTTGACTTTGGTATATGCTGTGTGGCTCCTCTTGTACTCTGAGGCAGGTTTTGTTTTTGTGGTAACTAGACAGTGCAATGCCATGTTTCCCCCCTGCCCTAACAGACATGTGATTGGCAGCAACATGGAATATGACATTTTTTGCAACTGAGTTTAAGAGTGCAAAAAAATGATAAAAAATAAGTTCTATGGACTGTTAATAGAAATCTGAGTTAGTCATAAAAATAGGAATTACTAAATCAAAAATGAAGCATGCTCATAGGCGACCAGTGGAAGTTCAGCGGGCTACAGCTTGAGAACAACAGTCAGAGTTTTGATATGTATTTGCAATTAATTCCAAATCTTTTCCATGACTTTTCCAGAACCATACACCAAATTTCCATGACTGTATTTCTGAAGCGTACAGAGTAAAGCAACCTTTACAACTAGGAGATGGAATCACAAGACAAATAAAATGCATCTTATAGCAACTGCCAGATCTCTTGACTATGACTGTCTGGTTTTCGATAACTTTTCCAAAACTGTACGTAGATTTCACCATTCTCTAAAACATTTCCAAGACTGGAAAACACATTTTCGAAACCTGTCACTTTTCCAGGATTTCCTCTGCACGGTGTTACATGAATTATGATGTTTCTGACAGGTTTGTGTGTGTCATACTTGAGGAAACTTTGTGCCTGGTCTAGGTGAGGGGTGATCAGAAGGAAGTCATCCACTAGTCTCATCAGACATCTACAGGAGAGAGACAGAAGGAACATACAAGTACACCAAAATGAGATGTATATGTACAGGGAGACTGCACTCTACTGTCAGTGATGGGCCATGACATCTTGAGGTTTATGTTGATTGAAATGCAGCATAGACCTTACTTACCCTCCTTTATCAGAAATGCTTTTGAACAGGAAGTTTTCCATGTGACCGTAGCAGAGACAGCAAAGTAAACTGGACACAACCGATCCCTGAGGAATCCCTCGGCACTGACGATACGTTCTGAAATTTTTTTTTTAAATTTTAAAAAATGGGAGCATTCAAATCCACTCTCAATAGTACCTTAGGTAGACCATCAGGAGCCTTTTTTTGTTTTGCTTGTTTGTTTCCAAGGAAAGAAAACACATTTGCTCATTCTCACAGCACAGAGATCTCATCGCAGATGATAGAAATATATCAGTATTTACCAAATGCATACTGCACCTCACACATCAGTCTCATAATGGCAGCTTAAACCAGGTGCAAATCTCACCTCTTCCCAAACTGAACAACACCGCCAGTGAGCATTTGGATGAAAAACTCGAGGGCCTCCCTGGCATGAAGATCAGCAGAGAAATGCTGGAAGGAACAACAGCAGAGTCACACTGGTGTGGATTGGACATCTTCACCTAAAAGGAATATCTGAGCGCTGCGGGACATTTTCTCACCTGCTCCACCAGTATAGCATGATGAACTTTTCCTGTTTTTTGTAGGGACATCACAAACCCCTTCATGTTGGTGAATCCCATATTGTCAACCAGGACACCTGACTACATCAAAGAAACATATGAAAAACTAATTTATAGGTCAAAGGTTGTGTTTGTGGGTACAAAAAAAAAAACAAAAAAAACCCAAAAGGATATGTGTATGTACCTGTCGAATAAAGCTCTTCTTAAGGCCTTCGTGTGCATCAGCCCAGATCTTGGCGTAGCGGCGTACAGTAAAGATTTGATCCTGAACCGGTGACAAGACCTGGCTAATCACCTCCACGAGCTTGGTATGAGGCAGACTCTCATAGGCCCCACTCACATCCACCTGGAGGGGCAGATAACAAGAAAGTGTAAAATAGCACGTTATAAAAAACCTGAAACCTAGTTCCACAGCGCCAAGCTAACTATAACCATAAGCTAACAGTACTATCATTAATCAGATACATGACTGCAATAGTACAAAATCCAAGACAAGACAAGACAAATAAGAGTGGGGATGAAAATCAACCTTAACGAAGTAGAGGGGTTGCGG
>OMLB01017757.1:0-46885 GCA_900302555.1 Myripristis jacobus
TCCGGGGGGTCTGATGAAATGAAAATAGGGAGCAGTTTGATTTTCAACAGCAAGTTTAGATGGAATTGTGGGGCAACTTGGTGGCTTCAGTGGCTAGGCTTTCAAGATGACAAGCATTTTCTCCTCAACACAGCCCACCCCTGATCTGTCGCTGCCCCTTACCAAATATAAGACTGAGCCCGTTCTAAGGCTTCAACATAGTGACGGTTTGAACAGACGAGTCCATTTCAGTGTGAGTAGAGAGAGGATTACATCAGACAAATAACATGTGATGATGGAAAACCCTGCACCAGGGGACTACAGAGATGTTGCCATGCACCAAGTTCATGCAAAAATATTAACTGTTGCAAAAACTAGAGAACACATGTATATTCCTTTAGAATGGATCGAAGACATTATTAACGCAATAGCATATTACTCAATACTAAGGAATGCAACTGCGCACATGCACAGAAAATGTTTTTAACATAAAAGGCTATATATATAAATATATATATATGAAATATATGAAAATATATATATTTACTTAGAATGCTATGCACCCTTACTTGTCAACTGGGATTCTAGTTATGTTATGGATGTACTTTTAGCATCATACAGCTGTAGCTACCAAGAGACTGTTGAGTTCTGGGTAATGCCTGCAACCTGGGGATAAATAGGGGTCTTGTGGGTATTTTAACCTGTTTTGTTTGCTTTTTTATTGTTATGGAGAGTCAAACATGAATTTAAAAAAAAAATACATGTAAAAGCCTTTTAATCCAATCAAATCTGAGGACATCTATTGACAATTTACCCTGTACACCAGCTCAACATTTACAAAATTAATAAAGAAACGAAATGTCTTTGTGTTTAGTGTGTATGCTTTCGTGTGAGGTACTTATGTGTAACTAATTACTGATTATAGTTTCATATGAATGACTTACAAATTAAGAATTCCCTCTGCAGCATCTCTGTGACACGGCTAGTCTTCCAGAGCATGTGTGAATGAACAGCTCTATGGATCAGTGCAGTAATGTGACTATTACCTGAAGGCCACCTGAAATATTCACCTATTTAGAATCTGTTTATTACATTCATCCCACTGCAATGCATAGTCGGCCAGGCTTTTTACGTTTTAAATTGTTTTCTTTGCTATGCTGTTACTGTGTAGCTCACAAGAGGATTTGGGCCAGACAAAAATATGAAAAAGGATTGTGTGATTAATCAAAGAATTTTGAGAAAAATGTCAGAATTGTGAGATTAAAGTCAAAATTCTGAGATTAAAGTCAGAATTCTGACTTTAATGTAAAAAATATATATATATCATTTTTCCCAATAGGATCAAAATGGAGCATGAAAGTCAGTGGAAGGGCGCATGGGAATAATTTCACCTAGGGCGCCAACATAGACAGAGCCACCACTGCATACCAGATCAGCATTTAAAATATGTGCAATTTGATTCACACAATCTCCCAACAACACTGACAAAAAAAAATCCCTGAGAAACCCTGAGAATGATGGGAAGTGTTTATTTTCCAAGTACATGAGTGTTGATATGGACGTGACACTGAAACACAAACAAGCTGATGTGTGAATTACAACTGAGTCATATGTGAGTTCTCTCCAGCACCTGCAGGAGCGCCCTGTGCCAGAGGGGGGCGCTGTAAGTCCTGTTTGTCAGCCTCGAGGGCATTTCCCTGCCTTGCCCCGTGCTGTCTGGTGTGCGTGCAGGGTGAGAGTGGAGGAACGCGTGTGCTCAGGTCCTTTTAACAAAGAACCTGGCCACCTGCGAGACTGCATGTTGTAATGTGACGAATTTAGATACTACCTAACAATATTTGCACTCATGAAAAAGAGGTATTTATTTTTATTTATCCGAAAGTAGCCGTTTTTACTGAGCCAAAGCAATAACCGAGAACAGCAGGCGCGGTGTGGCTTTGTTGTTTGTTACAGCAAGACTTCCTCTGCCTGTTTCGTGCTCTCTAGTTAGCTAGCTGTAGTTTTATTAAAGTACGCGGAGATGTCTACGGGCTGTCAGAAGACCAGTGCCAAGGCCATCCCGGCGACCAGGAGGGTGACCATCAACGACGCGGCGCACATGCCGCATGACTACTCCACGACACCCGGAGGGACCCTGTTCAGCACCACCCCGGGCGGTATGCACGACTGCTGGGCTCTGTTCACGTCTGTCGCTGTTGCCTCTTATCACAAATATTTCACCGTCGTTCAGAAACAGTCTACGACGAGTGTCCGGGCTAAACTCCGTGAGAGCCGCCTGCTGTCAACAGCGGGGCTGCTGCGCCAAGCTAGCGCTAACAGTGGAAACACAAAGGCCACATTCAAAACAAGTCGTAACGTTACCGAGACAAACCGGCTGATTATGGGTCATATATCAGGCTGAACACTGTGTGCCATGTAACGTCTGTCATGTCGGTGCGTTTCCGCTCACTGTTATTCATGTTTTTAACGTGTTACTGCACATCAGCTGATCGCAGTCTTTTCACATTAGCTGCATCTGCTCAGTGCTGTCGCGAGCGATGCGCGTGGTGGCTGCACAGCGTCCTAGCAAACTGCGTCCGGATTGGTCAGGAAGAACTAACGCTGTGATTGGTCCGTTCCTGTTTCTTAATAATAATAATGATATGCTTAATGGCTTTGGGCTCTGTTTGTTGTAGACATTTGAATGTATCTGTATCCAACAAGCTCACAGATTCTTTTAAATTACATGCTTTGTTAATTTGTTCCACAGACAGCATTTGTAAATTGTGCTGAATTCAATAACATGTATGTGCGCCTTTTTAAGCTCTTCAGCCATGCAGCATTTATTTCCTGAACATTTTAATTTAGGGAACATACCAAACCGTAACTACAAGTAATTTGAACATTGTGTTGATATTATAGTCAAACGTCTGCAAGTGAAATCTTTTCATTTAAGCTGCAGAATAGAGAGGCAGATATCAAAAATATCATATCACGCTTCAATCCAGCAAAGTGAGTTGAATTACATCTTTTGTTCTTAGTATTTAGTTTTCACTTGCATCCAAGTGGTAAAATTATGACGTATTGAGGAGAAAGGTTCAAAGCTTTCCCTCAGATAGTGTTTTCCCTTTTTAAACTATTATCTGTAAAACGTGGGAATATCTGACTGTGAACACATCTGATCATGTAGAGCTGACTGACTCTCCCTTACTGGCTGTGTACATCTTTCTACATGGTGCATTTTTTTTTTTTACGCTGCCTACTTCTCTAATTTCATTTTGGGAATATCTGACTTTAAGAGTGTAGCTCTGGTTTCATTATATGAATAATATGAACATTTTATGTGTATGTCAGACTTCTTTTAGATTTTGCAGTGTATAGGATCACCTTAACCCTGCTGCTCATTATTTCCTTTACATTAATGTGGCAATGCCCCCACACCGCTGAAAACCTGCCTCTGTAGCTTGAAAACTGAAAATACAAGGAGAACTCATCTAACCTAAATAATAAACCTGCCTTCCCAAAAAGGACAATTACAGCACATGACTATTCATCATTATACACATATTCTAACAGGAGATGTCCTGCAGCTTGTTCTGACCAGAGTGAAAGTTACCCCCGCACTCTGCAAAACATTACAAGAAAAACTGTCATCCTTTCATTTATAATACCAGTGTGTTTCCTGGCTCTCCCCACTAAAGGAACCAGGATCATCTACGATCGCAAGTTCCTGCTGGAGTGTCGCAGCTCCCCAGTGGCCAAGACGCCCCCTCGGGGTCTGCCTGTCATTCCAGGGGTGACCAGTCCCACCTCCAAAGACCTTATCAATGAAAAGGCCCAAAACGGAGAACCACTGAACAACAACAACATCATCACTCCGCCTGATAACAAGAGCGTCGGTACGTATAAAGGATCGATTAGAAGCTCCCAGCAGAGCTATGAAAAACAAGAGAATGGCACCACTTTACAAAAAAGGGCAAGATTTCATTGAGCTGTATTTTTCTTAATGGCTCGCATCAGGCTTAGGTGTTTTTGGCATGTACCTTCATCAGAGCATCTGCTTATTTTTGGAGAGCAACCACTCCCTGTTTTTCATGGGTTTATTGGAAGACAGTGTGTAGTTTTTGGCAGAGCACTCCAGCAGAAGGTTATGTAAGGAGGCAGACTTTATGATTATGGTTTCTATTCTTTTTAATCGGTGGACAGAAATACAACTGAGATTATATTTGATGTCATGTGCCAGTTAGGTAACAGGGGAAATATTTTAATTTTTGATGTTTTCTGTAAGTCAAATTATACTTGAGTATTCGTTCTCTGGATCTCAGTCAGTCAGTCTTTTTGCTGATTCTTTATTACTGTCACAGAATCAGCAAATATTTAACAATATTTTTGAGTTAATATTAATTGTTTGTTTTTTTTTCTTTCTTTGTTTTTCTAAGGTGATGAAGCACAGTTTGAAATGGACATCTAACTGGTCTGGGAATGACTAGTGAGATGTGACAGTCCCTTAAAACCAACATGATGCTGTAGAAGAGAGGCTCAGGAGTTCTTTCTCTATTTCCATCTCCCATTCCATGAAGACAAAGGTTCCCCTCCAGGATCTCCACTGTGTTCGTGTTTTCATGTCTTTCTCTGTCAATCTCATTTTTTGTCCAAGAACAAATCAGTGATGTTACTTTTCTGTCTGCCTAAATGCTTAAAATCTATGTGATATAGTGTGCCTTCCTATAGTGGTACAACTTAAAAAATAATTACTGAAAAGAACTTCAGCAGCACCAACGAAGCCTCTTGCCCTCAGTGCCTAAATAGTTTCAAGGAAATTAAGCTCCTTTTGAAGGAATTATTTAAATTTTGCGGATTTTCCTAACCATTCCAGAAGGGTTTGTCACTTGTTTGTCTTTTTATCATTTCCTCCTGACACCTCTCTTCAGATATTGCCTTGAAATCTTTAACACGCTGTATAAGTTGTTGATCGTGCTCTTGAAGATTCCTCACCTCAAGTGTCGCACAGAGAATGTACTATGGGCTTTTGTTGACTAAATTTTGAAACAAAAATGATTTTCACGTGGTTTGTAGGGTGACAAAGAATTAAAGCAAAGAAAAAGTATGTTTCTGTGAAATCTGTGATTTTTTTTTCCCACATCAATCTGGGCTGTGTTGTCATGTCAACTTGGATAATACTATCTAAAACAAAGCACATAACCAAAGAATTGGTTCCTCAGATGATAATGGCATCAACAGTAAAGACCAATGAAATGATAAGCTTTAGAAACCCAAAAGAAATTATTTACATTTTCAAGCTGACTGTCAAAATACTGAAAGCAAGTGCAAATTTGATTTACATTTTTTCCCCCATAAGTTGAATATCTTGAACTTGATGCAGTGTTTTACAGGATGTGGCAATCCAAATGCTCCTCTGGTGGAGCACAGGCTCTATCAGTGACATTCCTCAAGAAGCTCACTGACAGCTGATAACCTTAGCCAGTGGCCTGGATAAAGAGGGGTCAATACACAATTGCACATAGTTGAGGAAAACTCCTTGTTTCCTCAGAGGCTGATAAGACGTGTCATCATGCAAGGTTTCCATTACTACGTCTGGCACTGGCTCATACTTCCACCACTGTGCAAAAACCTGTTCAAGGCTCCCACTATTGAGGGTTTATAACTGGAAGAAATGTGTATCACAGGGTATTCCAGGCTGTACAGCACATAGCTCTCTCACATGCATGGCTTATCTAATTAAACTATTGCATACATGTAATTAACATTAATAATACTAATCCTGTGGTTAGTGTTGTCACAGTAAACCTCTTTGCAGAGTTTGCATGATCTGCCCATTTTCACTTGGGTGTCCTCCCTCATTCCAAAGACATGCTAGCCCGTTCATTGTTTTATCTTTATCTTGATTTCAACATTCAGTTCCCATAGGTAATACATGTGTGATTTGTGTTTACCTTGTAATGTGGTGGCAGCCTGGCCAGGGTGTCTCCCAGCCTTCCACCAGTGCATACTGGGATAGACTCCAACTCCTCCTGAACCTGAATGGGAAGAAGCAGGTAAAGAGAAAGACAACCATTCATTCAAAAGTGATAGTGAAGGCATACTGGAGGCTGCAACCATGTGCCAAGGTACCCACTTCAAATTGAGTATCTTGCAATCAGGAAAGACCAGTCAAAATGTAATAAACCAGATGATTTTAAAATGCCGAAATGTAAAATACAGTGTGTTTGCTCACACTCTAGCACATCTTAAGAACTGTATTCATGGAGCCCAGGTTATGATAATAGAATTAAAATGATCACAACTGAATTTTGAATAACATTCAATTATAGGGACAAGCCCTATTAAACCATTTCAGCATGAATGGTGGACACTAATCTCTCTAATAGTAAGCCAAAGTAATTGCTACTTGGGTATTTTAAGGTTGGAAGTTTGTCCAGTGTGATTATATGTGTGAAAAATGACACATGATTTAGAGGTCATGACACCTTGCTCCTGCTACTGTTGACTGGCTGTGCTCGGACATTGTCAGGGTCTCACAACAGTTCAATATTGGGAAGAGATTTTTCATTGTGTTAGCGATGGCTTGTTTATGTTTCTTTAAACATAAAAAGCAAGGAAGGCGGGTTTTGATAGTCTAATTGCTGTTTAAAACCTTTCAGGAATCATAATTGGTATGGTCAAAGAAAAACACTACATTCAGTTTTGACCTGTAACTTTCAAAGGTCCCTCAACCTCAGTATGGTGCGGGTGAATAAAATGGAAAATTTCATCCAGTTTTGAGTGTGCAGAGCTGTGTGAGTGGATTTTGAGGGGTGGCGAGGTGCTGTTCTCCACCCTGCCTTGCTCTGCAGTAGCCGCAGCATCCAGACGTTTACTCTCCCCTGCACTCGTTGCAGTCTGAGTTTGGGGTCTAAATCTCCCCTTGTCACCTCTGCTTCCTGACACCCCCTAACATAAACAAGTGCTACTGCTTTTTCTCACCCATTCATCCATCCTTGTCTCCCACAATATGCATTTTTCTCTGTTGGGTCACCCTGCTTGTTTGATCACGATCAACAAAAGAAGTAGTCTGGCTGAGCCTCTCTGATAGACACTAATGACTTGATGTGTGTAAAGTAATAGGCCCAGTATAAACAAAGATGTGGATTTGAGGTGAAGAGGGCAAATACACTTAAATGTTAGCTGGTCACCCATCCAAAGACATGCATGTTAAATACTGAGAGGAATTAACATCAAAGTATCTATTTTTGTAGATTCAGCCTCTTATTAGCCTTTTTAAGACAAACTGATTCTGCATGTTTATTTTATTGTTATTTCAAAATCTTCACATAGCCCACTATATGTACATAAAAAGGAAATGTATCTCTTTTATAGGGACTATACATTTTTCAGACAAGTGTAGATTATAAGGGTGCATTATGGACAACAGGGAAAAACAAAATAATAACTAAGAATTTCAGAAATTCTCATTAGAACTGAATAGAAGGAAAAAAAATAGACCACATCTCAGTTATCAGTCAGAATAAAATGTTTTAATATATTTTCAAATTGTATATACAAAAATATACATTCTAATGTAGCATAAATAGATAAATCATCTCCATACTTTTCACTGAAGATAGTAAAACATGTTTTGTTGATTTCGTCAGTCTTCGCAGTCATATCCTGTTATTCTATCTTGTCAAAGTCATAACTAGAACCTTTGAGCCTGCATGTTTACATGAAGACAGTAAAGATACTGAATTGGGCCCCATGGTCAGCTTCAGTTCACAGTCCCTTGATAACAGCTCTTGTGGTTGGGGCTGGACCAGTGCTAGGATATCAGTGACAGCCGCACTCTTCAACGATCATGTCCTCGTGATGTCGAAGCACTAAGTCGTCGTTCTCGTAGTACAGCATGGAGAGTGGGCTGAGGCGTGTGGGCACGCAGGATGGACAAGACACTCTCTCTGGATGGTTAAGTCGCAAGAGGCTCTGGGGAAAAAAAAAACATGTATAAATTAGCAACTATCCAAAACTTTGTGATGCAGTGATTCCACAGCGTAAATTAGCTGATAAAACACCAACACTTCATCTTACCTGCATGTAGGCATGGTTGGTAGGCTGTAAGGACTCGTCCAGCGGCACAGGACACTCTCCCTCACAGCGATATGCATTGAAGCGCTTAGGGTGCACAATCCACTCATCCCAGCCGATCTGGTCAAAGTCCACCCACATGTCCACCCTGCGACAAAGTGGCTGCTGCGTGGCCTCGGCTGGGGCCCCAGTAGTTGCAATTCCACCAGTCACCCGCATCCTCTCCATCCTTTTGTGGCGCCGACTCTGGCCGTCTCTGCTGCCTCTGTCCATAGTGACATATTTGGAGTGCTCCACAGTGTGAATGAGGCTGTATGCTCTCTGGCCTTCCTGAGGGAGGTTATGTTTGGAGAAGATGACCATCATAACTCGGTTTAAGGTCGGATAGAGCACCTTTTTTTGCCTCCCCACCAGATGCTGGAAATGGGACCTGTCAGCTGCCTCTCCATCATCACCAGCACCGCTCCCCTGCTCTGTATCCAGTCCATGATCTGCTGAGGCCTCTTGGCTGGTCACTCTGTCTCCCTGATAGAGCCAGTATTTTAAAAGAGCAGTCACATTAAAAACCTTCCAAGCAGACCTTGTACTCCTTGGGGATGTGGCAAACCTGCCCAGGAAGAGGTGCTCCTCCTGGCACGAGGTGCTGTCCAGCTCACAGTTGTGTTTTCGGGAGTGATATAAATCCACGATGGCGCGCTTAGAGGCGGAGAATGCTGGAAGTCGGATCCTTAGTTCTGCCAGCTGGACAAGCTCACTTGAAGAGATGGAGGACATGTCCAAAGTGACTGTCCATCTTTCACCTACTCGATGGCACCCTAGAAAATGAAAGGAGACATGTTGATGGCAACTCAAACTTACACACACAGCACTCACCACACACTTCCAGGCAAACCAGATCCCTGGACAAATGTCAAAACACTGGAGTGGGAGGGTGAACAGCACAGGATGTGTATTGAACCCCCCTGTGCAAGGGCGTCTGAGGGGCTAATACACACACCCTCTCACATAAAACACAGAAACCCTTTAAAGTCGAATAAGCATTTTGACACTTTGTGTTGTAAAAAGGGAGGGTCTGATAACACAGATAATGCACCAACCAAAGAGCTGCTAGGGGGCAGAGATGCCAGAGAAGAAACTAATACAATGAAACTACCATTCCACAGAGTGCACAAGCCAATTATAACAAGCATTATGTTGCTAGCGTATTTTAAAATAGTTTAAAGCTTTTTACTCACCTTTTGCCATCAGACTTAAGACAGAATCAGAACTAGGCAGTGAGGGTTTGTCTCTGTGTGTAATCACAGTGTTAAGAGCTATGGATGATGGGAAATCTGCAGTCCTGAAGGAGCGGTACAGCTGCATCATGTACAGAGGGTATCTGCTATGATGGCGAGCTGATGTATTCCCAAATGCTGAACTGCTTTCAAGGCCTGCAGGTTGTCTGTGCTCCAGTGTTGAGAGGACAGCCCCAGAACAGCAGAGGAGCGAGAAAAATAATGCCAGTAGTCTAGCTTCCATTTCACAAGAGTACTCTGGCTTACAAAAACTGCTCTAACAAAGGAAAAAAGGACAGAGGGTGCTGCGATGTCCTTCCTCCAGCTGGTCCTGGTCTGAAATGATGCTGTGAGCAGACAGAGGCTCCAGACAGGCCCCTTTATAGTGGACAGCTGCCCTTTGATGACCCCTGGCCATTCCAGGCATGTGAACAGCCCTCTGATCATCAGAGCACATCAGAGCCAGGCAGAAAGAAGGCAACATTTAGCCAAGGTCATTGTCCTGTCACACTCAAGAGGGTTTTGATATTCATTCAGTCTAATCCCTTTGGAATGTAGAAATCCATTAACAAATTACTCTTTACATGTTACACAGCCATTAGCACCTTACCATTTCTTGCACTACGAATTTTAAGAATATGTAATGCAAAAAAGGACAAAACCTAAGAAAATCTGTGCTAATATAGACGACAGTATATTCTTTAAAAATGGAAAAATAAATACATTTTTATTAACTGGACAACTATAGCATTTGTACATTTACTTGTTTCAGTTGGTCTAGATAGACACAATGTTAAAAGCAGTAGTACATACCCTCCATTCAACTGGCTGAGCTCTAGCAAAGTACATTTCTAAATACTTAGGGTGGTAATAGTACAGATTTAGAATATTTTATAAAATGCCTATGTTACCTATCTGTGTTTCGGTTACTTATCGGTGGATTACAATATGATGCTGAAAAAATATACAAAGAAAAAAGTTGTACTAGCTTAAAATAAACTTCACAGTGAGGCAGTTAAATACCCGTAGTAACTCAAAAAACAAACAAACAAGCAAACAAACAAGCAAACAAAAAACATGTAACAGTCTGGTGGTAGAACAGATATGAGAATTCTGATCCTTAAAGACTGAGGTTGTGTGTGTGTACGTGTGTGTGTGTGTGTACATGTGTGTGAGTGTGTCAAAAAAGTATGGTACAGTACAGGGACTGTGATACACTGAAATTATTAACTTTTTCTTATGTAAATTATTGCTCCCTTCCAATCAGAGCAAATTCACACTTTGTTAAATGTCAGTTAACACAGTTGAGGTCTAAAAGGTTTTGTCTTGAACCCATGGAAGTTGGCAGGTTTTTGATGAATCCTCATAATCCACTGAAGAAGTTCTTCACCTGTGAGTGGAATGTAAGATACGTCAGGATCTAAGCGGATCACACACATGAAAACACATCAAATATCAAAACAGACAACGGAAATGAACAAGTGCAATTTGAGCTCTTCCTAGACCAAAGAGTCTGAGGAGGAGAGATAATTCCAGCGGGACAGCGCCCTCAAGTGTTTAACTCTGGTATGGCAACTTCAATCTATTAAACAGATAACCTACCTTTGTTATAAATTGTTCCCGAACCTCTGGATTACTCTCAAACTCGACACTAGCATCCAGCTCCAGCACGGGGATGCGTTTCAGCTTCTCAAAATGTAGCCTGAGAGGAGACACACAAACTGTATTACATCCTGGATTATATAAACAGCCTAATTATCTCAGACCACACACTACTGACCAACATCTGTTCACAGTCAAGCAACAAACAGCTGCAAGGAATGGTGAGTAAAATAGTTATACCCATTCTGAGTATAACCTGAGTATGACATAATAACTAACAGCACTTGATGGCTAAATGCTCATCTTTAAGTATTTTTTAGCTAGAAATTATTTCCTTGTATTTACTGTATTGCTTGTAAACACTGGGAACATCAGATCTACATTCTCAGTAGCAGAGTGATTTAAAGGTTAAATTACCAATCACTAAGTGACACCCTCCATAAATGACAGATTCTAATAACGTCCTTGACTGGAGTTTTAAGTGCCAAACTTCAAAGGTCAAGTTGAAACTATAAGATCTTTTCAGTGGAGATCACCTGAAACAGCCTTTGAGCATTATCAAGGCAGAAAGACTCAACAAAGTAACAAGTGCAGTCCCATTAGCACTCACTCAGTGGTCTTCTCAATGAGCCACCTCTCATGCTGAGTGTGCAGCTTATCCAGATAGTCCAGCTGAACTCCTTTCTCCTCTGCCCTCCCCCGACACCCAAGGCGCTCCATACATTTCTGAGACAAAGACACACAATTACTGTGTTTGTGTAATGCACTAAAGCAGCTGTCAAATATGTGAAGCCACAACAATAACTTCATGAGTCAGCTACTTCCAGAAGCTCAAATTCATTTTTTTTTAACAAATCATTGTTAATAAATCAATCATTGATACATCATTGCAAACTGTGGTATATAAGTGGCGTTTCTTGAGTGAGCAACATGAAATCTGTTTTGTGCATACCGATGGTGGGGCTCTGAGATAGATAATGCCCTCCAGCTCCACCTGGTGTCCAAACTGCTCCACTAGGAAGGAGTGCCAGTCCTGATAGACGGCCCACTCTGTTGGGCTGATACAGCCCAGTTCAAACATGTTCAGGGCAAAGATGTATCTGGCAGGAAAGAGTGTCAAAGTGTTCAAGTTTACTTACACAAAAATACAGGAAGATGTGTTTGTTACAGATAATCGACCAAACAACTTGATTCATGTAACAGCACTAATTACACAGTAATAGGGTGTTAATTGATTGATAGAAAAATCAGTCGACAGAGCAGCTCTCCACCTAGAGCTGTTAGGGACTGACTGTCTTTCTCAAGCAGATTTCAGCCCTCAGCTACAGTGGATTCTTGCCTGAGAGTTGGTTATGGCTCCTCCAGTTCAGGAACCCCAACTGGAATATCTGCAGTCTTGAGTTTCTCACCTGTCGCTGTAGACCGAGCGCTCAAACACCTGCACAGGTGTTCCCTCTGATCTGAGCAGGCGAGCGGGAGGAGGCTGCAGCTGCGTTCTCAGACGGCTCATGCAGGAGTACGTCTGAAACGTGTACGACCAGCGCTGGGGGTCCTGGTACATCATGTGCAGCAGGTTGCTGACTGTCTGCTGAGGGGACCTCTCCGTCTGAAGACACAAGGTTCACAAGCAGCGATAAGGTGGATGGGATGGTGGATGGTAGATGATAGTTAGTGAGATGATGATTTAGTGGCCTGAGAAGGTGCCCACCCACCTTGGTGGTCCCACTCTGGATGCTCTGCCACTTGCTGACAGGCTCAGGGACGACCTCCCACGCCTCACCGGCGGACTGCAGCAGCCTGGCAAAGGTCGACTTCCCAACAGCTGATTAATTTGACAGCACATAACACAAGAAAGAGTTCACACATCAGGACTGGTTAGACTCAGTGAGTTTGAAAAGCATGTTTTAAAATACTGCAAATAAAATGATCTCACCAATATTCCCCTCGATAGACACCCTCTTCACTCGAGCTGCCACATCTTCACTGGAGGATATCCTTGACAGACTGCTTGGTGAGCTAGTAAACCTGCGTTTGGCTTCGTTACGGGCCATATCAACATTACTTGATTTAGTTGACCCAATCGCTGGATTTCCGATGGACAGGAGGCTCATCTGTCGCACACACGCAAATCTGACCAGCCGCATCGGAGCCGCCTGGGATTTCAATGATGAAACCCGATTCTGTGCCAGGAATCGATACAAGGAGCACATTACGACAGACCCACGGGTAATATTGTGTGGAATAACATACTTATTAAACAGCATGACAGTCAATGCCAGATGAAGTCAACGACCAAGGAAGAAACGTCACATTACCTCCACGTTAAGCTAACTTCGCTAGCTTAACATCACCATGCTGCAATGTTACGCTATTTACCAGGCTGTCAGATTAAAGATAATACGAGGAGAACACAAGCGCCGCAATAAAGCAAGTCCCGCTGTGTTATTAGGTTTACTATTAGCGTACATATACTCTCGTTGCGCACATAAGCGACGAGGAACAACGAAAATATTTGTAAATAATAATTACAAACTCAAACCGACAAGTAAAAAAAAAAGCCCTTTCCGGTGTGATGGGTCTGTATTTTCACAATAAAAGCCTTCTTAAGACACGCCCACCTAGAAATAAGCCTTGGAGGATTTTCGTTGAGTGAAAGCTGAGATTTTTTTTCCTCCTTTCATATCACGTTTTGTCTGTTTTAAGTCTGGAGCATAACACATGGATGCTAACATGTCACCCTCTCTACTGATGGATGACCCAAGACTTTACTTCTCTTACAGAGACCTGACAGCTTTGTATTTTAGTAACACGCCAAAATGGCATGGGAAAGTCGGAAATAAAGTGTAATGTCAGCTTGGGACAATATCTGAGTTATCTCCAAGTTAAACGACCTTCAACACAGATAGCCTATTACATTTTATCTCTACTATTTGGACCAAAAAACGCATTATATTAATGACCCACTTTACCAACAATACACAAGTATGTGTATTATGGAAATTCCCATTGTGTTTGCCTGTGAAGCTCCAGTTGTAAGACTTTAGGGGAAATGTTACTATCAGAGTATGTTTGGATGTGCATTTTCTCAAACAAATGAGTTACAAGCAAAGATGAAAGCTACAAACTTCAAGCTTCAATTTTTGGTGTAAAATACCAATTTTTGAGAGACGCACAAATGCTCCCTGGAAACGGGGTTTTCAAAATGTTTTACAACATTTTACAAAAAAAAAACTTTTCAATTTTTATTAATGAGACTCTAATTCCTTTCCACTCTGATTCTTGACCACAAACTTGTGATTTATGTAAGAGACTTTTTAATTTTACAAAACACACCCTTAGATAAAAGTGTATATTTAAAAAGCTATCACAACATTTATTTCCATGTGTTTAAAAAACACACAATCACACATTTGGTAGTATAAAATTTCACAAGACATTTGGCATTCATTCAAAAATCCATTGAGATAAAAGCACTACAACTGCTGTGGTATACAGCACATTTACACTTCATGCACTCAAGTTAGAATATCCACAAGACACTCTATAAAATACTAAATTAGTGCTTCAACTCTTCACAAAATGCAGAAAATCTCAGAAATCAGTGAAAATGCTACTTCTCAGATTAGTGACAGATCAACAACAAAATTAAAACATTATTCATGGGTAAAAACGGCGAAGGGCAGAAAAGAGTTGAACTGCCTTTGATCCACAGCCTCCACATCAATCACTGTTGTATGAACGGAGATGTCGCTCTCAGTAGCTGGTGTTTTTGATGGTGACTGTGTGAGCCTTCTCAATCTTAAAATCTCTGATACCTAAAAGAGGAAACAATCATCTTTTTAACACCATACAACGGAGCCAGCAGGTCAAAGTTATAAAGCTGTATTGGTGAGTCACAAAATAAATGGGTTGTGTGTGTGTGTGTGTGTGTGGCTTATTGGTTCAGTGTTAGGGGTCAAGTTAGAATTAGATTGAGGTTGAGGTAAGGGTTTGGGCTGGGCATGTGCTGGTTAGGGTTAAGATTAGGGAAAGGCTGTAGAAGGCTGTAAAAAATGAATGGGAAGCAATATAATGTCCTCTCAAAGACAGAAAGACAGTAATGTGTGTGTGTGTGTGTGTGGGTGGGTGTGGGTCCTCACCTTGACTGAGAGACGTGCCATCTGCAGAGAGGTGCCAGTATCTGCGGTCACTCTGTCTGGCCTGCTCTCCAATCACCACGCTAAGGAAGGGCCCCCACAGGCTGGACTCCTTCTCGAACCTGCAACACAGAATGATCAATGTCTCACTTCAAGCAAACTGAAGAAATCATATGGGACTTGGGCAAAAGCTGAAATTCAGAGATCATGATCAGTTTGGGCACAGCAACTCACGTGAAGCCGACATTCTTCCCCTGCAGAAGCTCCAGGGCTTCCAGCAGGGAGCTTCCCTTTGGCACGTCCACTGAATAAGAAGCTGTCACCCCGTTGGATGTCACCACCTCCACTGTCAGAGCCACTTTGGTCTGGCTTTGCAACACCAGCGTGGGCTCCGTGGGCTCCAGGACCAGAGTGTCTGTAGCAGAGCACACAGCAGGACAAACACAATGAGAGCACAGATACAAGCTGACAACACAGCAACCACTGACATGAGATATACAGCCGCACTAACCATCCTCAGTGAGGCACGTCTTGGTCTTGACAAGCAGGTAGGATTTCTGCTGGAGAGCTGGCAGTGTCTGAGATATGGCCATGGCGTTGTGATACGTGTTCCTCCTGGCGTCCGTCCTCATGGCCTCCATGGATGCAGCACACTCCTCAACCTGGCTGCCCATCGCCAGCAAGGCCTTACACAGCAAACAGGCAATTTTATTAGGTTTCATATGTTAAGTTTAATTACGATTAGGAGAGAGAGAGGAACAAAAAAAAGTGGAAAACAACCCTTACCTGGACTGCTAGTCCTGTGCTGAACTCATTGCCTATGTGGCCGTCGGCCCGTTGGGAGGCCAGGAGCTTCAGCTTGATCTTACTCAGAGCTGTGTCCAGTTCAGCGGCGTTGTGCACATGGGAGCCAGAGTCCTTCACACACTGAAGCGCCATCCCAGCCATGGCATAGGTGTCTGAGGAGAGGGAATTAACTGAAATAAGTACACTGGACCTTAAGCAAGAGGGAGACATTAATGTGATGCAGAAAACACACACAGGACTGAGTTGTTAACAGATGATATCGCTGGATGCTTTGCTCATGTTTAAATACAGTGTAAGTGGCACTAACAGGTCTCAGTTTTAAGACTATGTACCGTTTCTCAACCTGGGCTACATTCAGGTAAACATGCATTCAGGCAAATTTCTGTCAAGTACTTCCCTGGTAAATTTATCATCAGAGAACTTGAAAGAATCCCTGACTTTTCATGTTTTGAATATGACTCTAATCTCACAGGATATTCCAAAAATTATATACAGTGTAACAAGAGAAAATGCAGACAATAACCAGCAAACTGCATATTATATATTCAACTATACACCTTCTGATCAACATGATATGGATAGTTGCCTGTGCGGTTATTTGTACAGCCCACAAATTAAAAACAAAGCAATAACAGCTTTCAATAATTCATCCAGAGAATAGGAAATTGTACTATTCCAAAAAAAAAAAAAAACATTTAAAGTGTCCAAGTGTGTGCCTCATTTTTCAGAGGATATGTGACCTTGAAAAAAAACAAAAACTAAAATGCTCTATTCCAAACTTAATGCAAGTCCAACAATCTGGTAGATTTGGATGTAATGCAAGTAATCACTTGTTTAATCCAATATCCTGGGACAACTGGATGACTAATTTCATACGGATGATTAACCAATGTGTGCATATGTGTGTGTGTGTGTGTGTGTGTGTGTGTCCAATGAACTGAAATGATTGCTTTAAAAGCAGAGCAGTAATGACTACTTTACTCTGGACACTGGTCTGTTCTAATTGATGTAGCAGTGGTGTGGTGGACAGCATGAGCATGGTCAAACTGGATTAACTGGACAAACTGGAGTTACATTCTCAGTAAGGCCACATTCAGACAAGTTCAGGCACTGCACTAAAAATGCTAGGAAACTCATTCATTTTAATAAGAAAAGACAACAGCGCCCGACAAAAAAAAGACAACAGTATCCAGCAAAAAGGAGCCAGAATCAGCAGCAGACAGACGGGTGGCGGTGACACACTCACACCTCTGCACATCATGCCTGATCCTGGGTGAATATGGCCTGACTTCAGGAAGTCAGGAAGTCAGAGGGCAAGTAACTGGTTTACTCTCTACATTGTGACGGTGCCAACGCTGGCATGGTGACTAATAAGCAAGTAGAGGACACAGAGTGTAAGCCCCGTCTCTGCTGCACCAACAACACAACAGTGAACCCATCCTTCCCACCATCTGCCTCCCTCCAGCCTGCAGCTAAACAGCACAGAGCTCAGTCATATTACAGCTTCAACCTCTACTGACCCCAGGCCTAACTCAACAACCACTCGAGTAAGAGCCAGCGGTTCCCTCCAAAAGAAAAGAAAAGAATATAAAGTTATCTCCAACGTCGTATGTCTTCAAGGCTCCTTCAGAAACTGCACGCCTCAGAAACTGTCCAGAATGAGGCACATGAAAGGCTGGCAAGATGAAGGCTGATGATGACCCCAATGAAAACACTGAAACCGTGTTACTACATAGGCTAGGATCATCGTTTGAGCAAACAACAAATTGTTGTTTTGAGGGTGTTTGCATTTCACCAAGGAAACTGCCACTGTACACCTTTTTAAAATAAGAATAAGAACAAGATCGAGTGGCATATACACAGATATTATGCAGTAACCTATCTGAAAAGCAATCAAGTATTTAATTTGTTTGAAATCTGCTGTTTCACAACTTCTGTTTTATGCACTTGCTCACAAATTAACAAGATGACAAGCTTATGTGCATCATTTAGCCATGCTAGTGTGCGTGTCTACTGACATTTGAAAGTGACCAGTAATTTGTTAGATAAGGCCATCCTATAAGAATTGTGGTAAATCCAATAACTCTACGAAAAAAATTACTTATATATGAAACTCATATAAACAACTGTGAAGCATACCTATGGCATACTGCTTAGAAAACTGTAATATTTACTTTGAAAGCTAAGAGAAATGCTCCAGATGAGGTTTCACTCACCAACAGACTCAGTTTCTCCATGTTTGAGGTGGCCATGCTCTACAGCCTTGATGAGCTTGTTGCTGACGTGGTTGTTGACTCTCACGCCGCTCACACAGAGAGCCAGCACACCCAGGGAGTACTGGTAATAATTGGTCAAAGGACGGTGACTGTCTGCACACAGGAGAGAAGAAATAAATAAAAACAGCTGTTGAAATGGAAGTTCAAGATTGTTTCGGTGTAATTTTCAATCAATTAAATATTATGGAGTGAAAGGTACACTCTGTGAAATTTCTTTTTACTACAGAAGTTAGTGAGGAAATGGGAATTTTAAAAAAAAATCATCCATATTCCCTACAAGCTGAGAAAATGTTATCCAAAACTGTCAAAAAATAATCTACACTGTACTGTAGCATCTTTAAACAATCCACGCTCTACACCCTAAAAAAATAAGGCACATTAAAGGGACTTGCTGTAAGATCTCATAGCCATACAGGTAAAAATAGAGCCACTGTGCAAAAGAAAATGTATTCACAGTGTTTAACAATAACATGAATTTGGATTATTATCAGTAGTCAAAAATGTTTAACACTCCTTTTTCGGTGCAGGAATTTAACCTGACTGAATAAAGAGGGTTAGAGTTAGGAGTTTGAGCAAGTATCCCAAATAAGTAAATATATTATTGAACTAATTTTGGGAGAGTGAACACTTTTTATGATCCCTGTAGGTTTTCAAAATGCTGGAGGAGAACTGACAGGCAATGTGTTCCTTCTCCTGCTCCATCTGCTTCTTGAGGTGAGTCAGCAGTGTCTCGCTCTTCTCACTGACGGTGAAAGTGACTGTGTTCAGGTCCAGGCAGGAGGCCTTCAGAGCCAGAGTGTACAGCCCCAGGATGCCCGCCACAGACTTGCCATGAGACAGAGAGCTGAGGAGGACAAGGAAAACATGCGGTCAGGTGAAGGAAGAAATTCAATGTACATATAGATTTAATATAGCTTTACTTTTGTTTTTCCTAAATGGTGAGGAAAAGCAAAGAGTGTTGATATTCTGAGCAGTGAATTACTTTTCAATGTCACTGTGCAAATCAGTTTTCAGTTTAGTCAGGTGATCATTTTCCATGCTCAGGCTGTGGGAATCAGAAAGCCGTAATGCCAAGTGTACACTGGGATTGGGGAGTCCTTCCTGCTGCTCAAGAGAGCGAAGGAGATCCTTATTGAGGGAGAGGAGCAGCTCACTGTTGCTGGATCCCTCGGTATCTGGAGTAACATGTTGCAAAAGAAACAGGAAAATCAGAAACATAGAAGACAGAAATATAGTGGACACATAAAAACAATTCAGTGACACCGTAATATCAACTTTCAATGCATTGCAAAACCAAAACTGCTGCATCAGCAGTCATGTGCAATGGGAGGAAGCGAAGACCACAGCAACTTAACGAGTCAAAGTATTCTCATCTTCACTGACACATTTATGAAACAGTTTCCTTAATCAGTCTTCTTGATCTGCTACTCTCAACACTTAAGATCAAAAAGGTCCCACAGCTTCCCATCATCTGCGGCAGTTTGTAGAAAGCACTTTGTAAATAACCTGATAACACCAAGCAATATCCAGCCTAGTCAAACTCAAGAAGTACAGGATTGCAAAATCAGTGAAAGTACAGAACAGTTGAGTCAGTGTATTTACAAACTGAATTCTTTTCCAGAGTCCAGACAGATTTGGCAACACATTTTGTTAAAATAAAACTTTATCAGTTATGCTAGAATAACAGCTGATTAAGATTACAGTTGGATTAAGAGCAATAGTTACCGCATGGTTTGCTGGAGACAAAAGCCAGTAGTCCTAGAAGAATTATGAAAGACTGCATCCTGGATCACCTGGATAGAGTAAAAAGCACAAATTCAGTTGAAAAATTGCAAAGTAATAACATAGACAGTCAAAACAACCGAACAAACAAGTAAAAAAAAACATGTAAAATAGATAGGAATACAGAGATGAAACTATAAATCACAATGTTAAAATAGAATATACACACTATACAGTCTATTTAATGACATAAGATCAAATATTCGCTAAAGGTAAACGCTACACTAATGTTTTTCAAGCATATTACGGCAGTTTTGAGTCTAAATCCTGTTAAAACAGCATGTACGTACTGCCTCGCCAGGGACAGGCTCCAGTGTCAAGACTCAGGGCAGAGAGTGAGAAAACACGCAGAGACAACAGACTCTAGTATTTCACTGTCACATGACTCGTCATTTGAGATGACAAAGCCATAATAAAGGCACCACGGTCCCTTTAAAACATCTGTTGTTGGGGCTTCTTTGGCCCCAGAGGAGGAAGACGCAACATGTACTTATCTTGCCACGCCTATACACTCTTTGCTACTAACGAAGGCAGGAAAAGCAGACGCGTGTGTATCTTCTTACACTATACTATCTTTGACTAGTAGTGCTACTGGTACTTCCTGCCGTTAAAGACGCTTTAAACATGTGAAGCTAATGAACACGAAGAGGCGCTATCAACATCAAGTGTTAATTTAATTTACTTAGCCGTCCTCCTTTGCCGCAGCCGCCTTGACCAGTGTTTCACATTAGCATTAACTTGCTTGCACATAAACAACAACAACTTGCACACACCACGTAACGTAGCTAGAGCCCTTACGACTTCCTGTCGCGACTTACTTCAGCTAAGGTAGCCACTGTTAGCTAGCTTACAGTTGAAACAATTCATACCAGAGTGGCTACTGTTTGAGGTTTTACCTGTTTGAATGCGGAATTTAACTATGAGGTACTGAAAGTGTCAGTATGCGATGACTGTCTGCCAGCTCCTGTGGATATGTGACAGTGAAGGAGTGTGAATTTGGGGGGTGAAGAGGAAAGCGTCACCATCAACACAAACATCAAGGGGCGGGTCAGTAGCACGACAGCTTTGGAGACGGTTCTGGTTAATTATATGAAGTCTTGTCTGGCGAAGTCGTAGTTCAACGCAAGGATAAAGTCCGCCTGTTGTATTATCCGAGTATTATTTTGTGAGAGGCAACCTCATAGTAAGTTACAATGGCGCTGTAGCTAACTGTCCAGCTTTCTTCGTAAACTAGCCCCCATGCTGACGCAGATTACAAACTCGACTTCATTTGTGGCATGAATCGCTCTATGTGGGGAAACATCTCTGTCAGGCCTTTTGATTCATTAATGATGATCACTCGCCTTCCATAACAAAGCCACATGTAGTCATCTGCTCGTCCAGATCCACCCAGTCAGTCTTCAAAGCCTGTCCTCGCTCGGATCATCATGCATCACTCCAGTCCCACAAGTAGTGAGCTGGGCTTTCCGCCTGCTATGTACTCGTTTTCGGGCCTGACAAGCCTTCCTGAGCTCGGGTTTGACCTTGGACCTCCTAGTGGCTCTGGTCACCTCCAGAGGGGAGCCCTCTCTAACACGTGAGTATCGGGCAGCTCTTATGGGGCTCTTACCATAACCTCATACATTCATCAGCTGGTTTTGATTTATGTTTGTGATAATAATTACACCTGTATGCCTTGCTTTGTGATTGTATTGAAACGTGTTAAATGCACAGACAGATTTGGTTGTTTTACACACCTGTCATTCACTTGTTCCACAGCAGCTGGGAGAGGCGATGCCTTAGGAAGCACAGGAGGAGAACCAATGATGAGTGAGTAAGAGATGCTAAGAAGGCAAATCTACTGAACATTTGACTTAAGACTAAATCTACAGCAAGTATACTTCTTTCTCCTCAGAGGATGCAGTGCCAAAAGGAGGAGGCTGATGGTGGAGGCAGATTCTGACATTTTGGAGAACTCCAGCTCCAATATTGGCCGTGACTGGCCCCCAGCAAGCAGCTGCCCTCCTCTGTCCAAACAGCAAGCCAGCCCTGCACCTCCACAGCCCTGCCTGCCACCTCAGGACTCACATTCATCTCAGTCCTCTGCCACAGTGTCCAGACCAGAGACAGAGGACTCTTGCATGGAGATAGAGGCAGCTCAGAGAAGACTTCAAGAGATTGAGGATAGGTGAGCAACACTTTTAGATTGTGGTGTAACTATTTGTAATAGGCTCTCCATACTAAAAGATTCATGCATTATACATGGAGCAGGGTGTCTGAAAAGCTAAAAGTGACTGCTTATCGGATGTTGATGATTCGAACCCACATCATTCAGAGGCTAAAACCTTCCGTTACCTGTTTTGGAAATTTGTGTTTATTGGAGAAACCAGTGCAGTTACTTATTCTAATAACTGCCGATGTTTCAGACATCCTGTATTGTTATTATCATAGAACTGGTGTGTCACTACCTTTGAGTGGACACTGAGACTTTGATGTATCACAGAATAACACTGGAGGATGACGACGAGGATGAAGACCTGGGTGTGGAGCCGGCCCAGAGACGGCCTGTGCTGGTGATGTCTGACAGTTTGAGGGAGGGTCTTCAGCGAGGCATCAGCGACATCCTCCCCCACACCGTAGCCCAGTCTGTGTAAGCGCTCTCCTCTTTGATGTCACAATCAGACTCAGAAAGATAAAATTCAGTTTTATAATTAGTAGGCCTTAAAAGTCATTCAATAGTCTTAAAATTGACTTTATCAGAAAACTGTCTGTCAGATTTCATTTACCCTATTTTAATTGCTTTTTGTCAAAATAAGTCAAGCTCAACTGCATGAAATTCAACATTTGAGTGTTATAAAACTCTAAACCTGCCACTCAACTTAATACCTTCTACATACTGACATTCTACACTGAGGCTGCTGGGAAAATGCCTGCTGTAGATTAACCTAAACCTACTTCTCACTGACTCCCTCATACATTTACATGCACACAAGAAACCAGACTATTTATTTTTAGCCTCTGTAGAGAGAAATCCACAAAAATCCCTGGATGTACCTGTCCCAAGTTCTTTTGCATAAAATAAAAGTCCCGGTTAGATCAATTCTAACAGCTGTTAGCTATCTAAGCTAGAGGAGTCTGTTGGAATGATAGTTAGTAATGGACCATATTCCTACCTCAAACTGACCTCAGCACATGACTGAAGATATGGTACATACCTTTACACTTACCTGCAGTGAAAAAGAAAAAAGATTTTGCCAAAAAACAGTCTTAAATTTGGATAAATAACAAACTTGAATGGGTCTAAAAAAGCATTAAAAGTAACTCTCTGACACCTGTTGACACCCTGATATTCCTCAGTTCTGCATTTTGTCTCACCCACTTCCCTGTTGTGTCGTTAGGAGCCACTCCTGTATGGAGCTGGTGGTGTGGAGGCCACCGGAGGACGCTTTGTCTCGGAGGCTGAAGGACTCACTGCAGAGGCAGCGTAAACAGCAGACAGCATGTCGGCAACCCCCAACCCCATGTCCCTCTCCCACCCCTGAGAGTGCACTGAGCCCCACGAGCCCCCCCGGAGACACGTACCCCCCTGTTCACAGCTTTCCGGGGGCCCACAGCTCTGGAGAGGAGGACATGGAACTGTAGTTGTGGTTGATGCCTTTAAAAGCCATGCCAAAGGAGAACAGACTGCAGATAAAGTCAGACACTAAACTATACAGGATTCACTTCCGGTTACATTGGTTAGCTTGACAAGGCATGCTGGCTCTTCATCAATATTGTACTATTTTGGGCAATTTGTGCAACACTTTCTGTGCGTTACAGTCAGTTATTTTTGGTCTTCTGACTACACATAAGGTGCAGCAAGGCAGGGACCACAAAACTTCAGTTATGTTCTTAATGGATATGTATGTTTTTTCATTTCATTTCTTGAAACTCAGCACTTGCAGAAGTACATAGTTACGATTTGTTTTTCACCAAAGTTTGGCCTCAACAACACCAATATAAATGTAAGCTTGTTCTTTGATCACCATCAGATTGCACTTGATTTTTACAGTTTATCTTCAGCTTGTAGGCATTGCTACCAGGATATTGAAAACTCCTTGTTTTCACAGTTGCTGACAGCATGGCTTCTTGCTTGGAGTTGTTGGAGTCAGTGGAGTGTGTAACCTACAGTATATAGTGGTACTTGTTTGCTTTGGAGGAAAGTGTTCTCCCATCGTCAGCCTTCTGTGAGCTACGATTGAATTGTGGAAATCCGTTTTGATTATTTTGTTGTATTTTCATATGTACCCTAGCAGAATAATTACCATCCATTTAGTGTCACTTTTTATTTGTTTCCAAAATAAAATTTTATGTTGCCAAGCCATTCGGTGTGTTTTGTTGCATTCCAAATTGTCCGTGCTGGCATAGCTCACGATATGAACACAGTTTATAGTACAAATTGTAACACTGTTCACACAATGTTGTTGAAAGTGTTTATTTGATTAAGGAACACTAATGCCATATTCTTCTTCAAACATACCATAAAAATACTTAATTGTACAATTTGTAAAAGTGCACACCATGAATGGTAACATACAAGGGATTCCCACACAGGAAAACTTGACAACTTTATGAGGCTGATGGGTGACGTGTGTAACTCACATGATCTTTCATCGCCACTGAAATGTCAGCCCATTCATCACTCATTCACTTACACGGTCAAGTCATAAAACTTGACTGCCTCAGCAGAGAGGAATGTGAACTTAATGACCAAATTTTGCGTTGTGTCATTTGTCACTGTGACCTGCTGGTCAATCTCGTATCACATGGCTGAGTACATATTGTACAGTGGATGATTAATCTCCAAGGTCAACAAAAATTGCTTGAAATGCTGGAGCTTCAGATTTATAGCACACCATATTTGTCCTGGATATATACACACACACTCACACTCATCTGGCAAAGTTCAGTATCTTTAACTTGGGACTGTCCTGATTGATGGGTGGCTCTGAATCTGCACATTGTCTTGAGATTGAGTGATCTGCATTGGAGACAGACATGAAA
Source organism: Myripristis jacobus (assembly GCA_900302555.1). Lineage (NCBI taxonomy): Eukaryota > Metazoa > Chordata > Actinopteri > Holocentriformes > Holocentridae > Myripristis > Myripristis jacobus. The sequence goes on from OMLB01017757.1 coordinate 24,937, forward strand.
GACAAGAACAGCAATATTATTATTCAAATAGAAATTATTATGATACATATAGTGGCTACACATTCCTTTTAACATTTCAGCTGTTTTAATTTGACTTCATGTGAACAGGCTTCAGCTTCTTGCACTGTACAGTAAGCTTCCTTGACAAATTGTTATTGATGGGTACTTTTCCTACTTTGCAGTGTGAAGTAGTACAATGCAGTGTGTGCTTGCAAACATATTTCATTATATAAATACTCGTTGAAACTCGTTCAAAAATATATTTTGTAGAAAGCAGCTGGGCACTTTTTTCTTTTTCTTGTCATGTTAAGATTTTATAAATAATGCCAAAAATAGTGAATGCAGTCCAATTACATTTCCAGTAGTATCAAAGTGAAAATAAAACCTTTACAAAAATGAAGATGATTGATAGCTGTTGCAGTAAAATCATTGTTTATGACCCTCTGAGAATGCAGCTAGTGTCCCACAGGATACCATGGGAGGAACTCAGCTATCAACAGTTATTCACTATTGAGAGAAATTACTTACTGTTTCAAGATAGGACCCTGACAAATCAAAGGGGATCCTCTTCAGGGGAGAGGGACTGCAGGCGTAAGCCTGATTTTCAGCACGGAGCTGCTTGACTCTGCTCTGGAGGTGACGTAGAAGTTTGAAGGAGGTCATGTCTGAGGCAGCATGGGAGGACGGACGGGAGACTGAATACTGAGCTCCACTGTCATTACATTGCTGATGGGAGACAGGTTTTTAAAAAAATGAACAAATGAGTGCAATAGGAAAAAGATGAAGTTGTCTCACAGGTCTGACATGGTACAAAATATTTACCCTTGCAGTAACTGTCATCTCTCCCTCAGGAGTCTCAAGCTTCTCCTGAAAGTCCTCTCGTGACTTTGACATCTTCCTGGAAAATTAACAAACCCAAATTTGGAAGGTTGTTCGCTGTTAATAATTAATACCATTGCATGGAAGTGATGGATTTGTAAGTATGGTTAATGGTGTTACATCTCTGGTCTAAAGAACACACTACAGTGAGTTGAGGTGAGATTGTGGTGAGAGCTGGTTAGTTTGTCATCTGCTCTTAACAGGCACATAAAGCAGTTACCTGCCCTTTAACAACTTTGACTTGCACCTGTGGAATGGCAAAAAATATAATATATTATAATATAATATAATAGCTTTTTATATAGATCTTTTCTGTTGATTGCCAAGATTCTGGATCATTGTGAGGGGTAGAGGATGTTTTATTTTTATTCTTATTTTAAAATGGTATGTGCGGTCACTGCTCCATACCCATAATCCAGAGAACATCTGGAACTTTTAATCAAAATACAGAATAATATATGCTATAATTTTGTGGCTGCACTATTTCTTGGTACCTCTCCAGCTCAGCTGTCAGCTCCTCTTCAAACTTGCGTGCCAGGCGGGCAGCTGTCTGGTCCTTCCACTCACTCATGCTCCTCTGGACCTGCCTCAGCTCCAGGTCTTTGGCCTTCAGCTGCTTACGAAGAGATGCTGCAACTCCTTTCCCCTCATCCCCTCCCTCGCAAATATGGGCCCGGTTCAGACTGCTTAAATCCTCAATATGCTCCTACAGAAAAAAAGGATGAGGCACATCAGTGCTGAAATCAGTGTTTTTGTTTGTGTCAGAGCACAAACATGGGTTTTACAACCTTAATGAGCCGCTCCTTTAGAGAATCCAAAGCCTGGTCTCTCTCCATCCCCATCTGTTCCCTCTGAATGTGCAGCTCTCGCTCCTGAGAACAACAAATATGAATTTGTAAACATGCATCCATATGTAAATTTAGTGAGTTTGCATACACTAATTACTACATGTATACCAAACCTACTTTGTCTTGAATCAGCTGCTCATGCATTTGTTTCTGAGAATCAAGCTCCTGCTTCAGATGTCTGATCTTGTGCTCTAATTGTTCTCTAAGTATTTGCAGATTTTGGAGTGCTTCGGCCATTGTAGGACTGCACAAAAAAGAGCATCAGAATTAAAAGCTGAAAATGGAAATACAGCAGGCTGTCACAGCAAGTTTTATTGAGACTCCTTTTGAGAGATAAATTACATGTAAGCCAGTGCAGTAAAGTGTACCTGTGAGGGAGCTGCACACTAGCTCCTCTGGCTCCACTCTGTTCCAATAAGAGGCGGAGATGCTGGCACTCTGCCCCCAGCTCACAGGCCCAGTGCCTGAGCTGCTGCTCCAGCCTGGCTGTGGCTTGCTTGTGGCTACTGCCGCTCTCACCCAGCAACTTCCGGAGGCTGTCAGCCTCCTCTTCTGCCAGCTGAACAGCCTGTTCAAGCTTTACAACCTGCTGCTGACTCTCCTGTGACCGCAGACTACCATATTAGTTTTCCACAACACTTCACATCATTTCATGCACGGTAAATTGTCTGAAAATGAATTTTGTGTGTCAGTGGTTTTCTTGCCTGTTCCATGCGTTTGTATACTCTCTGCAGCTCAACCTGGTGCTCCTCCTTCAGAGACTTGCACATCACAGCCAGCACAGACTCCTGCTCTCTCGTCTGCATACAGGCTTCACTCTCTAACTCCTGCACTCTCTTACAAAAGATAAGGAGGGCATGAAAAGAGGATAGTAGAGGGTATGGTATTGTTTGTTATATCTGTGGTGATGATTTCATGTGCCATGATACACAGACATCTTACTGTTTGCAGTTCCACCACTTTATTTTGAAGAGCCAGTGCATTCCTCTTCTCTTGCTCAACCTCATTCCTCACTCTCTCCAAGCTCTTTCTGCTTTGCTCCTCCAGTATCCCACAATGCACCTGCACAGCTGTCAATTTCTCTGCCTCCCACTTCCTTCTCTCCTCCACTATTGCTTTGTGCACCTGAGTAGGGGCACACGCATGCAATTATGATGAAAAAGTTTGTCTTTGTCAGGCAGAGCATGATGCATATTTTGGGATTATACATACCTTTTCCAAAGCTTCTGCATGCAACTTATCTTCACGTTTCTTTGCCATCTTCCACTGCTGCTCAAGAGATTCTCTTAGCTCCCTTGCTTCTTCCTGTTTTAGCTGCCAAGATGTCATAGAGTCACATCTGAGAAACTAACTCAGTGCAGTGAGCTTACGTAGGCAGTGATTTCACTCAAGCAGCATAGCATAGCGATGATATGATGTTGGGGCTAGGGTTTGATTCCCACTGGGGCTACCAATTCAAAAAATATATGCATTCATGTTCATATGGCAGTGCTTTGATAAAAGAGTCTACTAAATGGTTTATGTTGTGGCAGCAGTGTTTTTTAAATATTTTTTCAGGGAGTGCCTATGTTCAAAAGACATGCTGACCTTAATGGAGCTCTGCATGGACTCAATGTGCCGTTTGAGAGATAACGCCTGCTCTGTCAGAGCACTTGCTTTCTCCTCCTCAGCCTTCTTATGAACCTGAACACACAACAGCCATGGAGATCATAACATCATCATTCAAACTTTTGAGGACAATGATTGAAAAATCAGTTTTTCACAATTTCAGAAACTTTTGTTACCGTCTGGATCTGTTGTTCATGAGCCAAAGCCAGCTCTTTGCTCTTCTGCTCTAATTCTCCCATCTGAATCAGAAAAGAAAGCCCTTATCACATTGTGCTACATTATAAATATTATGACTTGTGGATTTCCACATTCACAGACAGACTATCTTGTTTACCATCACTCTCTTGGCCTGCTCCTGGGCTTCTTTCAGTGCGGTGCCGTGCTGTTTCCTCAGGTTTTGGAGCTCCCCCTGCAGTCCATCTCTTTCTGTCTCCAGGGCGCTGTGCTCTTCCTGTAAAACCAGCAGCTGCAGTTCCCTCTGGGCCAAAATCTTTTCCAGGGAGCCCACCTTTATCGTGCGTTCTCCCAGCTCACCCTTGAGCTCACTCACTTGACAATCTAAAGCCTGAGAGAGGGAGAGAGGGGGGTAGAGAGAGTGAGCAGAAAATACCGACTGTGAATAAGAAATACAAAGATGGGGGATGTTGACATACTAGCAGTAGCTTGATAGACAAATGCTTGTTTTTCTGTTCCAAAAGATAAAAGTAATAAACAGTGACAGAAGACGCCACCTCCATCTGCTCCTGTCTCTGTCTCTGTTTCTCTTCCAGACAAGCACATCTGTGCCTCAGTGAGCTCTCCTCCTCTGTGACCCGCTGCAGCTCCTCACGAGCCTCCTCCAGCGTCTGCCCCAGAAACATACATGAACACATAGCCACAGAAATATTTTAATCTGCCTTTCAGACACAACAACCAAATCATCTTTTCTCTGTCTTTAACTCTAATACTGTACTTCTTGCATGGAGTCTAGCTTGTCTCTTGCACGCCGCTGCTCAGCAAACAGTTCTGTTTTGGCACTGTCCAGCTGTCTTTCCATCTCCTCCCTCTCCAGTACTGACACAACAACACTGGTCTGTTTCTGAAACAAAGATTAAATATATGAACAAATAGTCAGTGATGTTGAATGATTGGCTGCAGTAAAGAAAAGACAAAGGTGACTCAGGGTACATTACCCTCTCCATGCCGACCCCATCCTCTAGAGCCATTCTGTGTTGAGTTGCTAGTTCTTCCTCCACGATCCTAACCTCCTGCCGACAGGAGTCTCTCTGCCTCTGCAGCTTACACAGCTGAAAGCTACAACAAATGCCCCTCTGTGTTACTCTTATGTGATACGCTCCCCTACACATGATTATGTTGGCGCAATTTCATGTTACCACCTTGATTCCCAAGGTTCTGTACAACCACAGTAGCAGTTTTGTTACATACCTAATGGAGTCCATCTCCACTTTTCTGTCTTTCAAACTGGTTTCCAAACTTCGCCTCTCCTTCTCCATCTGTGCTGTCTCTGCACTCAAACACTGCAGCTCTTGCAAAGCGTGCTGGGACAGAGAGCATAACTATCAGCATTACTCAGACTTCTATCCCCTGGTATTTTGATTTGATCTGAGGATGCTACACCGTACCTTTTTTTTGCCATTTAGTTCAGAGAGTGAGAGCTCAACTTCACTTAAATGTGTTTTCTTCAACTTTAGTGTCTCTTCCTCTTTTTCACATTTCTAAAGAAAACACACATCATGCCGGCACATGTGCACAGGAGAAATTATACAGCACACATATGTATACACTGCACCCATATGTGCATGATATACTGTATATACACACTGCTAGCACATAAAGAAAAACATTTCTCAAGAAAAAACCCCCAAAGTGGACAGGGAGGCTCATGCTCACATTTCGAAGGGTAGAAAGCTGTCTCTCCATCTTTAGACAATCTGACTTCATCTTGTCCAACCGGGCCACTGATGTCTCATCAGACCTACACCTCCCGCTCCTGCAGTTATGTCCCTCATCTGTGTCCTCGTCATCCGCACCCAATGAGCGCACACATCTGGGAAACATACACACAGTGTGTGGCTCAGAAAGAGGTGAGACTGCAAACAAGACTAAAATGTTTGGTAGCTTTTTCCCCTCCTGTTCCATCACGGTTACCTGGGAGCGTCTCTTCTATTACGCTGTGCTTTGCGGAGAGGCAGGCTTCCACCATTCACTTTTGCACGACTGCATCTCAGGACTTGGCAAACAAACAAATGCAAGTTTTATGACATTAAATGACTGAACCATTTTTTTCATAATCTTGGAGGAATAGCTCAACTGGGGTCACAGACATACCGATAAATAAAGACCTTTAAAACTGGAGTATGACTTACAGTATCATTAATTTGTAATTAGATGCACAGTGTATGTTGTTTTACCCGATGTATATTGAGTTTCACTTGGTTCCTGTGTGGGTGTGTCATAGTCACTCTGGTCAGTGCAGAGGCCATCCACATCCCTGACAGACTGAATGAGAGAGTGCCATCCTAGAGGGTTACACATCTGGTGTTAATTATAAGTTATATAATACTTTGCCCTCTAGTTACTACTGCTTTTTTGTTTTTAAAGGTTTTTTTTCCGTTATTCAAGTATTACTCCTTCATTATCTCTAAAATCTAGAAGATCAAGTGTGTAAGTAAAAGTGTTTTTATTTTTTTCCATCAGTTGTTCTGATAGAAATCTCCTTTTTCAAATGGGGAACATCTCGTATCAACACATTTTCTCATACTGGGATGAGACAACTCCTCATTTGCATACAACTGCTTTCCTGCACCTTTGCCCCAGTCTCTCACCTGGCCTGCTGTGGATGTGCTGCCTGACTTGCTGTGTGCACACAGAGTCAAGATCACTGTCAATGGACACTGTGTCAAAACTCCACACAGGCACTCCTGTGCAATAAACAAGCAGCGTACAGTTACTGTTTGCATTTAAACAGCTCTTCAGGAGGATTAGCGGTGCTGTGCTGGCAGATGCAGTGTAATGTGTGTGTGGTACCTGCCAAGCTCCTGGCCTTTGGAGAATGGCTCTTGTTGTGCCTCAGGGTTTCATGTTCTGTTAAAACCTCTGCTTTGTGGCTGCTGCAAGGAGGACCAGAGACTGAAAGAGAAAACACAGGAGCACCAAGGATGTAGCAGAAAAAAATCAGCGCAGACAGTAGTTTTCTATGGCAGGAGTATCACCGTTTCCACAAGATGACAGCAATGCAATCAGTAATGTACGGACATCGGCTCGGACATCGTCTCCCAAAGGTTTCTAAAGTTACAGAGGCCCATACTCACTACTGCTATGATCACCAAGCTTCTGTGACGCTTTGCATCTCTCTCCAACTCCGGCTCTCTCACTGGTACTTGATATCCTGACTCCATAGCTGTCACAAGGACATTTTTCCAGTTCATCTCTCTGGTCTGGTTTGCCTGTCTGGGGATGGTGAGAATTCTCTGCATCTCTGCTGCTACTCCCATGCCTCTCGGTTTCTTTTCTCCTGACAACAACAGCACTTTCTCCCTTCTGATCGCTCTGACAAGAGGCACTGTCTGAGATCTCTGTCCTCGCAGCCTCTTCCTGTTCATCGGGTTGCCGCATGCTCCCATCTGCCAGCGGCAACCTCACCATCTCCTCTCTGAAGCGTCTGACAAAGTCTTCAGTGCAGATACTGTCTGAGGGAGGGTGCAGTTCTCCTGCCAACTTCCCTACACTACAGGCGTCTCCGAGCAGCCTCTCTAGTCTCCAGATGCACTGCTCCCTCCGAGACTCCACATCCTCTTTGCCTCTTGTCATTCTGTCCATCTTCTTTTCTGTTTTCTCTGTCTCCTTCTGAACAGCAGGACCTTCCTGGGAGCCTGTGTTCCTCTCTGGGGGCAGAGCAGAGGAAAGACGGGATGTCGAGGTGAGAGGCTATAATCATCATCCAGCTCAAACATGGGAGACGGGATCAGTGAGCAGATGGAAAGAGTCTCCATATATAGGAAAAGCATGTTCCTGTTATCCTGAAGTCTCTGAGGCAGCTGTTCTTGGTGATTGCAAGTTCTTTTTGCTGCTTTCTATTGCTTGTTGAATAGTGATTAAACCTATTCCCAGTTCATGAAAGTTTGTACATTTGTTTTTGTAAACACCTGCTGTCATACAGCTCTTTCCCAGAAAAAATCCACTGACACACAGGAAGTGACATGCTTTATGTTACAGGGATCAGCAATAATTTGTTTTGCAGAAATAGAGGAAGAAATGGGTTTTCAGCATGATCACCAATGGCTATCCTATCTCAAATCTCAAACTTCAGCAAAAGACATCCAAGAAAAAGAGACTCCACAGTAATGGCAATACAGCCTGTATTTACAAGCACAGAGAATTCCACTCTTGATCCAGTTAGTCAAGTAACTTCATTTTGATTCAATGCATGTAACCATTGTAACTGTTTTAGAATAACTCAGTTAACCTGATAGTATGACTTGCTAAGTTTCTCTAAGCATGAAAAGCCTAACAAAGATGCCTGGTGTACTTAGCATAAACTCAGACTCACTGACATTTAATGTCAACAAAAAATTCAGTGCAAGTAAACACCAACCACAACAGTTCATTATTGGGATCATAATTTGCTTTTTATATATTAGAAGTTAACAACTGTGAAAAAGAGAGGAATGGTGCATTTTTTATACTGTTTTCACTGGTGGAGCTTTTCCTGTGCACTGCTGATTAACTAAAAATGACAGTCTGTCATAACATAACCTTAGGGCTCAAATGCAGATGACTAGAAAACGACACAACAGGACAAATGAGTTTTATTGGCAAAATTTGGTACTGAAACATTACCTGATGGCTGTTCCTTTGCTTTAGTGTGGACCAAATCAAGACAAGAGATGGGGCTGTCATTTGTTTGAGTTGTACTTCCAAGCCCTGTGTCCTTGCTCATGGATTGGCTCCAGCTAAGAGGAGCTAGAACGATTCCAAAAATATGGTGAATTTCATGGGAAAGAAATCATTCTCCAAATTTGGTACAAGGTATACATTATAACATGCAGTACCTAGATCGCTGCACTTGTGTTTTCTGGAAACTGTCTCGCGTTTTTGGTTTGGGACCTGCATGGATTATAGCAATAATAGCAATAATAAACTTTAATTTGTAGAGCAACTTTCACACATAACATGCAACTCAAAGTGCCTCAAAGAAAACAAAGAATAAGAGCAGATCAAGCAGTTCAGTCCATTATGCTTGTCAAAGACTAATTCCTGTTTTGCTTTTTTTTGTGACTGACTGACTGACAATTACAAGAATCCAGTAAACAGTAATACCAAACCTCTGCTATTATTATGGGAACTTTAACTGTCAATGTGTCACATACCAAATGACATATCTGGTCAAGCAAATGGTACTATGTGAACTAATGTAGGTAGAGTGACTAAACCAGGTAAATATTCTTTAATTTATCCTAAAAGGGTGTCATCCTCTTGCTTACTTTCTAAAGCTGTAGTGCTCTATTTTTTCTACAGGCAGGTAAACACACCGACCTGCAGCTGACTGAGCTGAGCGTCAATGGCGTCCAGGAGGAGGTCACAGTGGTCCAGTTTGAGAGGCGGAGGATTCAGTCCAAACTCACTGCTGCCGTCATCGAGGTCTGTGAGGGCAGAGAAATGGGATTAGCTGTAAGAGCAGCCAGAGCTGAAATACAACCCAGAAAATGAGATGTGTACTGTGTGTAAAACCTCGGACCATTGTAGAGAAGTTCATCTGTGTCCTCTGCACCGGCCTCCACTCCTTGGTGGCGGTCCTCGGCCATGTCCTCGGCCTGAAAGCGCACATCCAGACACTCACAACATTCCCAGTATCTATCAGCAGTTAGGCCCTCTGGCTAGAATTGAGGAGTGGGGGTTGATGTTGGTCAGTTGCCCTGGAAACACAGACCATTTAGCTGGGGAGCAAACCAAAGTGACTTCTTTTCACTGGGGAGACTGTAAATTCCAGTGCCATTTCTGTGTGTCGGGCCCCTTCAGACAACGTTTGAACACAATATGAACATTCAGTACAGCAGAGGGAAGTGTTAATCACCTGAGGCACAGTGATTTTTTTCCTCATTCAAATGAATGTTCATCACACCATGAGTAACAAGCCCAAAATGTCAGTGCCAGTAGCTAATAAAGCGGATTAGTATCTCCCATTTATGCTCACATTTTTTCATATCACTTCACCAGCCACCACCATTGTTGGAGCTTAGATTTTAATATCAATTTAAGCAAGCCAAGGTGGTTGTTGTGTGGTAGGTAAGCTAAACGTGAAACTGTCGCTGTCTGGTCTGACCTGAGAAAAAGTTTACATCACATGGCACTTTACCTGCAGCTGTACTTAATGAGTTAACATTTGAATTACATGGTGTTATGTTATTTCTCCCACTTAAACAACGGTCAGCCTTTGACAGCACGCATGTCTTACCTCCAGAAGACGAGCACAAACAGGTTAACTCGGTGTGTGTAGTCCTCTCTGTGGCACGGCGCTGCTGCTCGGAGCAGTGATTGACAGGAGCTTCAGTCGGTTGCCTAGGCAACGGTTAAACAGCTCTCCTCGCGGGGCCATTAGCGCCAAAGAATTTATTCATTTATTTTATTTGTTTGTTTTTTGATTTTTCCAGATGCCACGAAATCCCACAGGAAGTGATTTTGCCCTGATGTGAAATTATTTTGACTTGAACACTGACAAAAAGCCAAAACTCAAAGTGATCATATTTAAACATCACGTTACAGGCTATAAATGAAAATAAATAAATAAATCACTTATACATTGTTATAACAATTTATAGAGAACCAAGTAACTTTAACTACCTACTTCTCATTTGTTTGAGGACCCCACTTTGAAAACCACTGCAAGATGTTTTTATGTTCATTATGTTACCAGGAACTTCCTAAATGACCTGTTTTGACTCTAAAAAGCTCATGTAGCACATCTGGCCCTCAAACACTAATTCATTAGGCAATATACTAGTTGTCCTAACATTAAAAGCTAAAATGGCTAAAAAAGAATAGCCTATTTTAATTGCTGTTGAGATAATATCTGTATTGTGCACTCACTAATTGTCTCATAAACACTGGACTTGGAGGATCCCATTTCAGTGAAGGACAGAATTGTTTTCTAAAGTGAGCTAGTTATCTTAAATGAGTCCATCCCGTCTTTACTGAGACTCTGCTGGTGAGGAAAAACAGTGGAAAGAAAAAAGGAGACGCAGATATCCAGTGTCAACAGTAACAACTTTATTATCTTTTTTTTTGTCATTGTGTCTTTCTTGTTTAAAGACAATGTTATATGAGTATAAATTAAAGGAGAAAATAGACAATAAAAAAAAAGAAAAAAAGAAGCAAAATCTCAGTTGAAGAATCTGCAGTTAAACCTGAACACACCTGTGTGTATTTGGGGAGTAAGAGTAGTCAAGGCAGGTCATTACTTTTCACCTTTGACCTCCTGCACCAGACCCCTGTTGCGATGTGTCTCATGACCTTCATAACCATTATCAACATCATTGCCATCGTACAACAAGGCTGAATCACAGTCCCAAGAAGTAGCAGGGTTCAGTTTAGACAAGGCATGGAAAAATGTCTCCCACCTTCATTCCTCTGCCTGAGCAGCACAGAATGAGAAGGAAATGTATGCCATACATATACACAACCCTCACTCATTATGCATACATATGAATACATCAACATAAGCACAATGGCACTCATGAGAAAGTAGAAATCAGAACGGAAAATAAAACCATAAAAAAATTAAAGCTAAATCAAACCATAGCAAATTAAGTGTTGGGTGAGAAGAAAAATGAGAAAAACAACAAGAGGGGGTTTGCATTAGAAACCTCTTAGATAGGGAAGGCAGTTGAAGAGTTTTTTTTTTTTTAAGTCTACAGTACACTCTCCACATACACTTTGGTTGGTTTATTCCCTTACTGCATGAGGCAGACAACTGTTCTATTTGAAGCAACAGGAGCCATGAACTAATAAATCCTCTACGCCTCACTGCATTATTGCTACAGCTATCCGATACTGTACAGGCCCTCACTGGGGCAACTTCACTAGGCAAGTTACCATCAGGTACTGAGGTCACGTTATTTGGAAATATATTGATGAAATGTACGATGAGCTCTCCATTATCATTCAAAATATAACATGTATATTCAAATATAAAAGCATCTATCTCAAACACAATATATTAAAGTAAATCTCTAGTAATTCTCAAGTTGATCGCTGAGAAAGGAATCACAGATTAACTTACCATTTATACAATGTCTTCACCACACCTCAACAGTGATCTGTGTTCTTTCAAATATCAATATTGTGCGTGATGGTAAAGTATTAACTGTACAATGATAACTTCCAATATAGCAAAAATAAAATGCCTTGCTGCAATCATATCCATTCCAGGTGTGCCCATTCTGGTATAAGAAACTGTCACACCCTTGATACAATTAAAAGTGCACACGACCTCTGTCAGTCTGAATTTATGTATGTGCTTTATGGGACTGTTTGTGTTGATGCGCACAATACAAGAACAAATGAGTTTATGACTGGTGAAAAGGAAATGGTATGAAGAGGCTAGGCAACAAGGGAACCCAAAGAGAACAGCAAAATGAAGCCTGTTGCTTTGTGACGAGAGAGATTCAGTGATTATCAAACTGTATCCATGACAACCACAAATCAAAAATGCACTAAAAACATTTATACCATGGTCTAGGCAAAGACTTTTTTTCTGATTGGCCAACAGGTGTGCATTAAAACCATGCACTCAAATCTCAAATAGACTTCAAGTCTTTATGCTAGGCTACCACCAAACTAATGATAAACTAATGACTGGGAGGGAAAACATACCAATTGATTTTAACATTTGTTTCAATCTATTTGGAGAATACAACAATTTTGAAGAATGGGACACAGCAAATGACCATGGTATAAGTGGGATAATCAGTGAGAAAATATTAAGGCACAACATGGAGGTAAAGAACCACCCTCCACTCCGCGAAGTGCCTTACTTATGTATGATTATAAGTACTATTCTGTGCACAAAAACAAAGCTAAAAAACAAAAAAAAAAAAAAAACAATCATTTATTGACTTCTGAACAATCTCACAAACCCTTTATAATTCGCCAGTTCATATTCATTTTTTTATCTCTGTTATCATTATGGATCTCTCTCACTCTATTGGCCTAATACTCTGTTTTGAGTGTTATTCTATGAGAATCACACTCTTCTCCAGTGCATATACAGTATCAGACCCTCAAGGACTGTCTATTAGAGGCACTGCCAGATGTTTTTTGACCTGTGAACTTTTAAGTGAACCAAAGTTAATAATGTGCTAGCATCAAAGACTCTATAAAAGTGGTTTTCAGTGTGTTTAGCCCATTTTTGTAAATATAAAACATTAAATCTGCAGCCAAACTGAGGATGTCAGAATTAACTTCCATCTTTCTTCAATTTGAATTAAAAGGTGAAATGACAATAAATCCTTAGGGTCATTCAGTCAAATTTCAGATGTGAACTATACTCTACAGATAACTTAATATTCAGATTAGTACAATTACTCTTCATTTTACAATATCAGTCTCTTATCACAAAATATTAACACAAATGACTAGATGGTAGATACAATACCTCCAGTCTTGAATTCTACATTCCTAACAGTAATTACAAAAAATACTAACTGGTTTTCAAAACTCTTATCACCTTAGACAGGTAGTGCACAGGTCAGGGGACTCTTTTCCCTTGCTCAGTCAATTAAAGGCAAATGACTGACAGTACCCTCATGAGCTGATCCCAGATCAGCTTGCCCACATCTGTTCAACACTGTATGCAAGGGCTATTTCTGAGCTCTGCTGCGCCTGTGGTTGCGACGGGCCCGGTGTGGCTGAGGCTGACTGCACAGTGGTGTGCTACAGGAACCAGCCCTGTCTGTTTCTATGATCCATTACCATCTGTCAGCTGAAGCCACACTGGACGCCTCACAGCCACCAGTCCAGCCAGAACCCCAGGAAGTCCTCTTGGAAACATCTGAACTACAACATAGTGACTGATGGAGACTTCAGAACTACTGCAATGCACGCTATAGAGATCACCATTTGCCTGGATATTGATGTATTAGGTGGCAATTACCGAACGGCTCAGTGATTTGGTGCAGATTTTATACTTTGTACGATCACTGAGACATGTCACTGAAAATGATCACCAAGGATACAGTATGTGTTGCTATGGGAGAGCACCAAAGGACAAGGTAAAGTAAAATACAGAGTGAAGTCTTTTCAACATCAACACAGAGATATGTATTCTTCTATGGTTACCCACAGTGAAAAGTGCTTATTCATTTTCGTTGATAAAGATTCTTATACCAGCGATATGGATCCTGTGAAATTCAATGTTGTACTCTTGTGTTCTTGTTTTAATGTAGTGTTACACCAGTGCACAGACAAAATCGGGTTGGTTTCTCAACCAGCTTCAGTTTGGTTTCATGGCGAAGCCTCTGTAACAACACTAAATTTTTCCAATACTTGGAAAAATTTAGCCAAAAATGACTTGGCCTTCAATGATGTGTTTTCAACAATCTGATGTTCACCACTTCATCCATGGTGAAGATAACTGATGTGTGGCTTTGATTCCTGTCCCTGTCAGTCAAGGCAGTGAATCCCCCTCATTTTGTTGTTTTTTTCACCCGGCCGGGTGCCATTCAAGGAGTCATGGTGGCAATTTTGAAAATCAAAGGCAATAACTTGGGATGTTATTGGGATAACCTGTTTTTGTGGATCTAAGACCTGGTTTATGAATCTGGATCTGTTGTCTTTTGTAGATAATGGACTGTTTTGTTTTTTTTTTAAATTATTATTATTTCTATTTCAAGATCCTTTATTGTTGCACAGTTAAACAATTTTGTATAGTAATAATCCTAATTAAGTAGGTTTTTATGGAATTTTAGCTTTTTTATACATTCATGGACAATTCTGATTTTATGACCTACTGGCATTTCAGTTTATAAGAAAAACTGGTATCAGTGTCATCACTTGTTTAATAAACAAAAGAATAGATTTGTCAAAAGATATTTTTTTGGCATATTATAATGATGAATAGGTGGACCTTGGGGGTGGGAAAGGTTAAGGACCCCTGGACTAAATGAATGCCGCTAACATGATACTTGAAAGTAGAGTTTGTTTGAACCAGTTAAATGTTCACTTGACTGAAACTGATTGAAACACAGAGGCAATTCATATTCAAAATATGAAATAGTTAGGCAGCTATATTGTCTCTACATGAACTACAGTCTAATTGGCTACGTAACAGATTCTAGTTGCATGTACCTACAAGGAAATCCCAACATTCACACACAATCAACGCAACATATTTCTGCACTGCTGATTCCAATCAAACATTACTGGTTGATAAGGAAAGTTAATAGACATGAATTTCCAGACACCATATTGAGGCCCTAGTTTCCTTCGTTATGTAATCAGAGGGGACAAAAAAGAAAAAAAAATTAAAGAAACAGAGCACTTGAAATCATTACCAGGGAGACAAAGAGGAAACTTATTCAAGCTTTATAATCTATACCTACCATAATCGCATTGGCGCTGAATAAAATGGAAGATGTGAAGACACTTTTCTTAATAACCTCTGAAAAACTGCAAGATTTAAATCAACAATGTTGTATTTCTATGTGCACCTCAATATCACTTTGCTCATTGGATGTCAGTTTATCCATTTTATGGAGGAGAGGTGAGCTGCTTTGATATGGGCTTGTGTTCACTTGATAAAACTCTTTAAAACAAATGGGGTGAACACAGAAAAGTGCAATGTGAGTAGCATTTGTTGAGCACCTGATAACAGAAGCTTGCAGGTGCCTTTCTGTGTGGTGTTGCAACTCTACCACCTCACATCCACACTAGCTCACTGCTGTTTGAGTATAGTGTCAAAAGGGGGAATCATTTAAGGAATGCCCCTTCTTATTCCCCAGTGTGAAAACAGAGTGAGAGTGTACATTTGGAGGTACAGTGTAGTTTGAGAGTGTGTGAGAAATACACATTCTCATGCTCACGAAAGGTCCACACGGTGCTGTCGAGCCAGCTAAGCCCTGCTGCTTATGGGCAAGAGGCAGAGCAGTTCCCTGCCTGGGGCGAGTTCATTGAGGTTAGGCGTGGTCCAGGGTAAGATCCTGGATTAGAAGATCTCAGGACACATGCTCCAGTCCTGTCTCTCCTTGGACTCCCAGTAACCTCCCTTATACACAAAATTTGTCTCTCCAGTGACTGAGTTCCTCCTCTGGTGAAACCACAATGGCTGGTAGCCTTCATATTCTTTACCTGATGGGAAGAAGAACAAAGTGTAACTCAGTGAGAAGTGCTTTCATGTGCTGGCACTCTAACACACCGAGAACACTTGTAGATCTTGAACTCTATGTTGTATTCCATGTAACATATTGTTAACGCCAGATCTCAATGAAAATGTCACATGTATGCAGGAAAAAGAGCATTTTTTTTTCCTGAATCATTCTTTGAAGAAGTGAACATGGAGGGACATCATGCAGTTCCCACACAGAAACAGGCCACACAAGGGACACAGAGAGGATGGGGTGTAGGGGGGAGGTGATGCACAACAGAGGGCATGAGGTAACCCCCACTCACCAGAGTCAAAATCACACTCTGACCACCAATAGAGGGAGGAAAAGAAAGACACGTCATGGGTACATCAAATACAGTCTAGCCTACGCACAACACACACAGGAATGTCACCAGGATGATAGCTTTACACTGTGCACTCTGTCTAGCCCAGCCTGGCTTCCATTATGCCTCTCATTCAGTCTCGATCCTTATTTGTTCAGCTCTTCCTCCTGACCTGCAGTAAACCCTGTAACTGCCGGTGCAGAGTGCTGCCTCTCCAGCTATGATCGCTTACACCAAGGTTAAGGGACCTTGCGATGATTCAATAACGGAACTGAATAGAGACCTTTTCAGCAAATCCTTCTCTATCTCCTCATTTTTTTCAACTGTCCTTATTATTCTCTCATACATCTGCAGTTGCTTTGCACCTCAGTTATTTTACAGTTTACAACCCACAGTCTGCCCCTGCAATGCTCTACTGTATGTATATTATATGCTTTGAGACATATCTGTAGTGTACTTGGCTGTTTGTCTTTGTCCCAGTGATGCTGTACTGTCCACACAGCCACATGCCTCCTATAATCTCTAATATATTGCAAAAGAGGCACTACAATTGAGGAAACTGTGGTGATAGCGGCGCACAAAACTTGAAATAAAAAAAAAATCCAAAGAGTTCTCTAAGCCTTCACTGGAACATGCTCTGATGCAGGCTTAATGCTGAAAACATGTTAGCTGGATGTATGGCCATGAATACATGAAAAAATATGGCACACATAAAGTTAGGTCTTGTTTTATTTCAAATCTGGTGTGCTGCCATCACCACAGTTTTCTCAACTGTGGTGTCCACTGTTCCATAAAGATACTGTATATGTACTTGCTATGACTATGCTATATCTCTCCATTATTTCTCCTATATATCAGCTGCGCATGTCGCTGTCTTTTGCTATGTCCCTCTTTGTCTATCACTCTTATTCTTAATGTTATACCTTCATCCAGAGCGTCCGAGGCCTCTGCTTCCCTCCTCCTCCTCACGGCTCTTTGTTTCTCCTCTAGCCTCTGTTTCTCAGTGTTTGCCTCGTCCCACCGCCCTGCCTCCATCAGCCTCTGGTCTGGTCTCAGACGGCTGTCAGTCAGTCCCACTCCGTCCTCCTGTTCATTCAGGGTCAGTGCCAGTGCCGAGAAGTAGTACATGTTCTCAGCGTTCTCTCTGAGAGAGCGAAGAGAGAAGTGAGTTGAATAGAGAGTCGGAGATGTTAACAAGTGGTACGCAGTGCGCTGTTCTACAACAAAGATCAGTTATACGTGCTTTACTATACACTATGCTTTGTTGTTAATATATGTGTTCAGTGCAAAGCTCTGTCTTATGAGGCTATGGAGACCAGCGCTTACGGGAGAGGATATTTCTTCCACAGCAGTTTGGGGGACAAGGTCTGGTAGACAGTCTTCTGCTTGCCCTCTGATCCGCTGCCCCCGCGGCTGCTCTGAATGATCTTGGCACTCTCTATTTTATCATCCCACGTGCCGGACAGTATATAGTGGGCCTGACCCCCGCTATCTGCCACCACACCTGTCACCTGAAGAGCAGGAAGAGCAAAAGGAGACGAGAAAATAAACCTGTAAAATAGGTACTGTAGGGAATAGGGTATATATAAGGTATACAGCATGTCTGCCTTCTCTAAGCACAAATATTTAATAGATCAAAGCTTATGTGCTTTTTTGTGGCATGAAACAGTTCAAATGTACAAGCACAGCCTCCTACATGGGACACCAGAACACTGCAGCAACCTACCCCGAGATCAATTTCTTTTAACACTGCATGCCAAGCAAAGTGGCATTGTGATCTATTTTTATCTCACTGGTATGACTCAGTAGTAATATGAGGTTATGGATATCCAGTGGCAACATCACTGCCATGTAACATCATACTCACGAATGCTCTCTCATACTGAGAATGTAATACAGTTCTTGGTATTATCCAGCAGGAGGCAGCAACACACAAGTTCACTAACCAGTTTATGAGCTCACGACAAGGTCGGCTACCAGCAAAGCAGAGGACGTGTTTACCTTGCGTGGAACTTCCCTGGAGAAATAACTGTAGGGAGAGAACTTGAGTTGGCAGGTATCCTTGGTCCTGTGATTCACAATCTCAATTTCCCCCGACTGCGCACACACATACAGAGAGAGAGAGAGAGGGAGGGGAGAGGGAGAGAGGGAGAGAGAGAGAGAGAGGGGGAGTGAGAAAAATATACGGGGTAAAAATAATAAATAAAAAATGGGTGGGGGGGTGTAGAAAGGATAGGGAGAGGTTATAATAAGCTAAGCTTAAGAATCAAAAAAATGAATACACACGGAAAAGGATCTCTTTATCTCTTTAAGAGAGTTATTCATTTGTACTATTTTAGCGTGCGCTGTGTATAAAATATCTAAAAGTAAACTAACATCATGACAGCCCAACACAATCACTAAATAGTTACATTTGATACAACTAAATTTCAGTGATTGACACTTAAAGTATTTCTGATTTGAAAGGGCATTTGGGATGATGTGTGTGCGTGTGTGGTTTTCTACTTCTATCACAATCACACACACGTATCTGCATAAATACTCACCAAGGAGCATAAATGAGTCATTATCAAACACCAGATGACTATTTTAATATTAATGGGATTCATGCATGGGTTTATTAAGCCAGTTTTGGTGATCTATTGAGACTCTATAGCCAAGATCTTCAGTTCACCATCAAACCACCTGACACCAATAACACAGAAATGTGTGTGAGCACACTATATTCAACTACATGGCTCTGTTCATCTGTCCATAAATTAAATACTGTATTTCCACTATCTCTTCCAAGCTTAGACACATACACAGTGGCAGACAGATAAGACAGACTGCAGGGTGTGAACAAGAACAAGCAAAACAACAGAAAAAGAGCAAAAGGATTGGAATTGCATGATGGAAAGTATAAATAAATATAAAAAGCGGAAAAATCACATTCATGGACATATAGACAAACACACACGCAGATAGATGGGCCTGCCCACCCCCACCCCACCACCTCTGATTATAATTGGGCCATCTCACAGAAAGGAGAAGCTGTTAGTTTAGGGTGTTATTAGAGATCAAAGCTGCAGATAAATCCCCAGAGATCCTGACGCTGCTTATTCATGTGCTGTAAGTCTCTGTTCTGATTCCCTTCTTCACATCACCATACTCTGCTGGCCTGGATTATGCACTACTAAAAACATGCAGGGCTGAAATGTGACACCACAACCAAGACCAAGAAGGCAGAAAAATAATACATACTACAGAACGTAAGAGACAGAAGACAGAGTAATGGCTTTGGAGCCGTGAGTGAAGGGTATAACTGAGGAGGAGTGTCGGCAAACTCACCTGGTCAATCCACAACTTGCCCACAATGATGTTGTGCACTGTGGAAGTGACCTTCCTCCACACGTAGTGGTTCCCACTGGAGTGGAACTGCAGGTGAATGGCACCTGGGGCAGGACAGAGAGAGGGGACAAAGAGAAGAAAATTGTGACTTGAATGAGCACTGTCAGAGGGAGAGAATGCAAACCAACATCTATTTACGGAGTACATTCATAGCTGATTTTGTTAGTGATGCAGTAAGGATCTGCACAGAGCTGAAGCAAATATTTTACAATGTGGGTCTGCTTTTTTGATTCCTGTCCATAAACAGTCAGCCCTACATGCAGGGTTATGTTATGAATAATATAAGTACCAGCGATACATTTTAACCGTGACCCTGAGCAACTTAACCCGACATGACAGACAAACTGTATTTCACCATAAGCCCCCTCTACTTATTTTTTTTTTTTTTATGTTACACAGCATCTCACAGCAGGCATGTAATAAGAAGTGAGAGAGGTCAGATAAATACTACCACATCCCGTCACTGGACTCTCATCTATCAAATCTCTCATTTATCTAGAGGCCCCAGCTCTCTGCTATCCCAGTGCAACAGAGAGCTCCCTTAATGCCCATACTTTATGTGTGTGTCACAAAGGGCCATAAAATCCCTTGATTCATTCTCATACTGTTTTCTGTGGTTTTAGATTGTGTGGGAGGGAGTTTAGTGGTCCACTACTCTCAAATGGGATGTGGAGTACCTCTAAACTTTAATCTGCCTGGCACACAATGTTCAATTTTCATGGCGGAACTTTTATTTACACAAATAATTTGCCTATTCCCTAGATGAATGTGTGAATGTCTCACCCAGAGGCATTATGGAGAGGTATTTGCCACGGAACTTGCTGGCGATGGTGATTTCCTGCCAGAGGGTCCAGCCTCGCTGGGAAATCACATGATGTGCAGCTGCAGGGGGGTGATGGCTCACCTGAGAGGAAGAACAGTGAAAGGTTAAGGTTAAACAACATGGAGCATCGCTTCACAGAACCATAAAACATGTTTAGTAGCTTCTTTAGGGGGCACTGTCAGTGTCAGGACAGTAGTAGTCATGTATTTGGTAGATGTGTAAATTGAAAAGAGCTTAAATCCAACCTTTGCCTGAAAAGGTTCTGTACAAATTTGACCCAAACCTGAAAAACAGTTTTATCTTAGCCCAAGTCGATCCGATTGGGCCCGAAACGGTCACTAATTAATGCTTTATATAATGCTATATAATGGTCTCATGCTAAACAGTGGTTCCCCTCATACTAAACATCTGCTGGAGTGACTCATCAGGAATCAACAGGATTGACTGTCATAAAATAGGTAAACAAATTTAGAGCCACCATAGCCTATTACAGGCTATAATAAAACTTATCAATGTGCTGAGAGTCTGTAGTATTACAAACTGGTGCTCTCTTCTGGTAGTTAAAAAAAGGTCAATACATGCGTCTCTTGGCCTGAACCCTATTCAAATTGAGAAATTAAGTCAGAAATTAAGCCAGAACCAAACTGGACTCTGATTTCATCAGGTCCCATCACGTTTGGGCATAGATGTCAATGTCTAAAATAAAAGGCCTCCATTACCTGCTCACACAGTGAGCGGTAGCCAAACTCCTCTAGGCGATCCAGTTCGTAGGTCTCGCCCAGCAGGGGGTTGAAGGGCTTGGCTGTCCGGTAGACTGTGGTAGAGTAAGAGGAGACAGAGAAGGCAGCTACCAGGCACATCTGCTCCAGGGAGGAGTCACAGCGCGCTGCCTTGTCCAGGAGCTCGTGATACTCCAGGTCCTCTGTGAGACGTTGCAGCATTGACAGAGGTTCATTGAAGTTTACCTGAATGAGACATGGAGGGTGTGTGTTTCAATTAGCATCAATCAGGTCGTCCTTTGGCACATTAGTCCATAAACGTACTGTCCAGCTCAAACGAAGATCATGTCCCACACACTTACAGGCATGGGGATTTTTGAGAGCTCCTTGCCGATACAGTTCTTCATGATGCTCCACAAGTTGAGGGAGTAGTTGGGCTTGTCTGGGATGTGAGTCCGCCGCTGTCTGCGGGGCTGCAGCTCCTTCCCTGACAAATCATTACAGCTCGGTGACACCTGAGATAAGGTAGAGGTGTGTGGGTAGCAGTGAGCATGAAGGTCTTTCAACTTTGTGTATAAAGCACAGAAAACTGTGACTCAGATTTCAACTTGATAGACAGCTTGGCAGCATGTCAGCTCATCACCAAATGGAGAGAGGGTGTCAGAGAAAGGGGATGAATGAGGGAGGAAGTGAGAGACAGAGAGAGAAGGAGCAGAAGAGATAGATGAGTGTGAGAAAGAGGAGAGAAAGAGTGAGAGAAGAGTGAGAGCGAGAAAGACAGAGAAGAGAGGAAAGGAGAGAAGAGCAGATGTTTGACTGGTAATTAAGATCTAGAGGAATGATGCAGGGAGCAGCTGTGCATCTTTGGCACCACAGGAGTGACAAGGGATGTGTGTGTGTGTGTGTGTGTGTGTGTGTGTGGGTGGGTGTGTGTGTGTGTGGGGGTGTTGCGCGCGTGTGTTTGTGTGTGTATGTGTGTG